>JAGKTI010041802.1:0-10197 GCA_018397915.1 Birgus latro
GCTCTGCCATCATCACTCCTCAACAAACTGTAAGTGGTTATAGTCCAGTGGTCCAGTGGGTTATGGTGCACCAACTGGGTGGATCCTGTGATGGTTTCTATCTGAGGGGTGGTTGGGGTCTATTGCCTACATAGTGCCACTCATAGTTGATTGAGGTTGGTCACTCTTCCCTTAAATGTCTGTACTGAGTGTCCTAGACCTGAGTCCTTACGTTCCTGTTTCTGTGGAGTAAATTGGGGTAGGATGTTGGATGGATGGTTTTGTTTTTTCTAGCTGATGATGGTGTGAAGTGCAAAAGTTTGGATATGTACACATACCTGTGGGGTGATGTTAGGATTCTTGAGGCTGGATTGGTTAATGAATGAGACTATGGCTCTTTCATTTTTGGCAGACTTTGGTTAGCGCTTATTCTGTCAGGTTTTTTCTTATTCTCAGGACCCTAATTCACCCCATTCTTAGGATGGAAAGAGGTCTGGATGATGACGATTAATGTAAATTTACCACTTCAGTCTCAGTTACTCCATTATATGTGCATTTGGACACAGTCCTTCAAAAAAGAACCCTTTATCCCCCCAAAAAAGAAGTAAAATTAGAGCATAAATTTGTGTCAGAATTATCAGCTGTCATCATAATATGCAGCAGATAATTCCCAATATTCCTTCCTTCCTTTCTTTCTTTCTGGCTTGAGGTTGGAGGAAGTTTTGTGAACTTGGATTGAAATATTGTACATGCATATTAAAGCAGCTGCTTCCAAATGGCAAGTTCCTCCTACCCTGCTTCAGATATTTGCATATCCCCATGTATTTTTATAGTGACATGATGGTAAAGCCTTTAACCCATACCATACTGGGAGAAAAAAAAAATGCTGATACCCTTCTGTGATGTCTGTTTTTTTTTTTTTTTTTTTTTTTTTTTTTTGTGGCTAATTGGGCTTATTATATCAATATAAGATCCCTATCACCAATAAAAGTAATCGCAAAAGCCAGAAAGTTGGTTGAATCAACTCAGGTTTGTGCCACTTGACCTCTGAAATCTTCAAGGTTACTGAGAGAGCAAAGCAGCTGTGAGCCTGTGAAGACTGTCATTTGCCTCCCACGTTCCTAAATCAGTGTTG
The DNA here is from genome assembly GCA_018397915.1 of Birgus latro. Classification (NCBI taxonomy): domain Eukaryota; kingdom Metazoa; phylum Arthropoda; class Malacostraca; order Decapoda; family Coenobitidae; genus Birgus; species Birgus latro. The sequence goes on from JAGKTI010041802.1 coordinate 1,115, forward strand.
TAAGCATAGCGGAGAAATATCTGAGGTTAGCGAGATACGTTATTACCTTGCATTTTACTATGGTTGCTTGCAATGACTTCTCAGTGCTGCAGGACAGATCTAAGTCACTTGCGTTGTAGAAGGGGACATAGATCTACATCACTAGTGTGGTATGGGTTAATTATCGTTATATCTTTGTGTATATACAGTATATATGTATATTTTTGTCTTCTTCGTGTCTAGGACCTTTACTAAATCAGATATTTGCATTCCCCCCCACCCTTTTTATTTATTTATTTTTTTTTAATATTTAGGGTTGTGATGATGATCATGATGGTAATTAAGCCTTAATTTATCAGTATGTTTATGTATTTATTTTTGTACTTATGTATTTATGTTTGTATTTATGTATTTATTTTTGTGGTTGTCACAGGAGGAAGCCCAGCATGGAGGTGGTGTTGTGGCAACCTCCTGGTAACCCCCTTCAGCATGTCCTGTCACCACCACCAGTCATATCCGATCCCCAGTCCCTGTCCTCCGCACCGTCATCCACCTCAAGCTCCCCGGACTCAGGAATCTCCGTCTCCTCCACCCCTCCGCCTCCAGGCTTCCTGGGTGGAGCATCTGGTTTGTCGTCATCTTCATCTGTTCTCTCGGACATAAGTGAGGAACTACTCTCTCTCCCGTCCACATCATCAGGGGCTAGAGGGGGATTCATACCACCTCCACGTCGCCCTGCCAGCCCCCTTCCAGACCCCATGGTAGACGATGACCTCTCAGAACGCATGGAGTTCAACAACAACAATAATGGGGCTGTGCCGAACTTCATGTGGCTGGAGGAGAACAACAACACAGCCCTCATTGACCTCAATGCCGTGGAGCCGCCCCCTCCTCCGCCTCCCCAGCCCCTGCAGCCAGCACCCGACCCTTTCCTTAGTCTCCCTGACCTCCCAGACTCGGATGACATGGACTTATAACACCCCAGTTCATCCGTGCAGTGAGGATGCATGTGTGATGGTCTGCTGGATTAGTAACACCTTGGTTCATCTGTGGAAGTGAAGATGCATGATTGGCTACTGTATTCGAATTTTTTACCAGTACAGTACCTCAAATTTGACTGAGCCATCCAGAGACCTTGATGTTCTTTTAGTGGCAGCATGACAAAATATGTGGATGTTACCATAATATATAGAAATTAATTAGATTCTTCCAGTGGTGTAACCTTGAGAACCTCAAATCTAGAAAACATTTTCAGTATCACCATCAGGACCGTAGTACCCATAGGTAAACAAGGTGGGTAGGATTTAGAAACCCGGAAAGCACAAAAGTATAAGGACTAAACAGTGTGCCCAGTGAATTCATATATCATGTACATAATTATCTCAGAAGTACTTCCCTCTGTTAATAAGAAACATTGAGCAGTGAATAGTGAACATGGCTGCATATGTTTTTAGAAGGAAAAATCACATGTTCTGATAAAAAATGCCTCCTTCAGAATTAATTGTGGGGTGATTACATTACTGTGTAGTAAAGTTTAATTTCCATATCTGAAATTATTGAGAAGCTTATCAAACTGTACCTCATAAGTATTCTTTTAGGGAAGACTATGAAGTGTGTTGATAGAATGGACAAAAGAAGAGAAGTAATATGAAGTGATGCAACAAATGATATCAGTAATAGTATTGCATAGTCGGTGAGAAGTAGCATCAAGGATAAAAGTTCACCCAATTTCTCACCTCCTCTGCTTCCCACTTCCCTTTGCTTATTAATGCTGTATTCCTAAGCTGAGAGTGGTGTGTGGTGTTTCGCTACCCGTAGATAATGGCGCTTTTTGATATCCATGAGGGAGGAAAGTGACTAACATGTCCTGAGATGAAAAAGATGTGTTTAGAGGATGATTTATGGTATGGCACATCAGGGAGGAAAGTAATGGAAGGGCCCCACAAGTAAAGTAGACACGTGCTACAATAGGCTAACTTTTTTCCCTAACTGTATGTTCTCGTACCTGTAAAAATGCCTACTGTTCTTTGTGCAAGGAAACCACTGAATTGAAATAGAGTACGGTAGTGGAAAGAAACCAGTGAATTGTAATACAGTAGTGGAAAGAAACCAGTGAATTGTAATACAGTAGTAGAAAGAAACCTGTGAATTGTAATACAGTAGTGGAAAGAAACCAGTGAAGTGCAGTTTATGAAAAAAAAAGAAGAAGAAGAAGAAGAAGTAGCAGCAGCAGCAGTGGTGAAATCTAACCAGTGATTGGAAATATTGTAGTGGAAATGAACCATTGAGATATAATACATTAGTGCAAAGAAGCAGTGAATTGTCTACTGTGAAGAGAAACCAGGGAACATACTGGTATTTACCAACACAAGTAGAGATTATGTCGTAATATTGTTGAACCTACACAGGGGAGATACAGACTCAAACTTCCCACAGTTACCATATATATAATTGATAAGTGTTTTGGGTGTACAGTTGTTGGAATCGTATAGTGATAGCTTCATCCCTCGCAGCCCATTCATTGTTGACTTGAGATGGCAGGAAAATGAAAGAGGATTTTATACAGTGCTAAGTGGGTTATATTGTACTAGATATTCAAGTAATGATTTCATGTAGGCTACAGTATTTCCACTTATGGTAGTGGGAGTAATTATTTAAGATTCTTTGGGGATGTCAGTTTAGAGATCTTTGCTTTGTAGTTTGTGTTCAGTTTTGTTACTTGCATATGTAGTAGTTTTCAAAGGCACTTGCATGTACATTGACTAATATCCCAGTTGTGTGAGATTGTAATTCGTCATTTCATACAAGGTCATCTTTCTGTAACTTGAACTATTTTGAGACCTATGTATAGTCATCGGGTGTGACAGGGATAATGGACTGAATAGAGAGGCTGCTAGAGATCAAGCACAGTGAAGAGCTGCCTTTAGGTGATCAAGTTGGATGCATGGAAGTATGTTGGAACCTTTATAAATGAATGACACTATAAACTGGTGTCATTTGGCCCAAGAGATTAGTTACCCTTCTGGCTGAGAAATCATTTCCTGAATGTGTGTTATAGAACTGCCTGTCAGCCACCCACTATCTTCAAAACCTGTCATACCTTCAGTGATGTTTACTGTATTTTGGTGGAATTCTGAAAGGAGTTTTATATATCTTGTTAAACACTGCCAAGTTGCCCAGTCCTCAGCCATTTGACCTCCCTCCCTCCAGCTCGCACCCCCTCTCTTGTATATCTGTCCATCTCATCCTCATAACATCTTTAAATATACCAGTATTTTACATTCTCATACAGCTGGGTTTATCTTCAATGTCTTGTTTATTATTGGTATCTTCTTTAGTTAGCCTAGCATTGAGAAGCATATACAGTATATCAGTATATATATCACAGCTGCAGATGTAATCACAGCGTCGAGTTTTGAATTATGCAACATGTAAAACTAACAAGATGCAAAATATATTGTATTATTCATTAGTGACACATGAGTAAGTGTTGAGTTTATTATACAGTCAGCCCTCATTTAGAGAGGGGTGCCTTCTTGTGGTGGCATTGATATGACCAGGTTGCTCCACTAAAACATCCCTCAGCTCCCTTAGTATCGACTGAAAGGAAGATAGTGAACTGCAGTAGGAGGGAAAATTAAGACAGCATTCCCCTGGATTCATGTTCATATGAGCCAGGGGTTGGAGCTATCACCATTTCTACTACAACAGTTTATACACCAGATGATTTTTATTCAACTTTGGCAGGATCTCTGTTTGTGAAGGGATCCCTGAATAATGTACTATATCTAGCTCTCTAGTTTGAAAATCCTCTCCTCAATGCCATCTGGAAGTAGAATAGTTGTAGTAGTATTAGTAGCTCCAGGTTCATATGAAATGAACATGGTGGACTTGCAGGCTTACATTGCCATTCTCCAGCAGTCCACCACTCACCTGTCAGGGGATAGGGAGAGAGATGAGGGACATTTGTATAACCAGGCAGAGGAGCCACATTAAATCATCGCCATCTCATGAAGGCATCCCTTTCGCACCTGGAAGTAGCATGAAAAACAAAAATATACATCATTAAAGTGAAGACGTTAAAGAAGCATTTTGCCTAGACACATCTTTGACTTGAGTGAGGACTGGCTGTATAATGTTTGTGTGTATGTGTGTGTACATGTGTGTATGAGTGTGCATGTGTGTGTATATATAGTGCCTCTGATGGTAATTCATTGTACCCTTACCATTGTCTCATATACATTGTCTCATATCTTGTTATCTGTATTATATAAAATATCATTTTTGTACCATAATGTATGGTAAGTGTGTTAGATGCATTGGTAGCTGAGGAAATACAACAAAACTTTACTTTCCACTTATATACATACATTCTTTTCAGCATTAACCTCTGCGCTCCAAAGGAACCTCTCGAGGGGGGGGGAGTATTGTCTGTTTTAACTTTTTTCGTTTATAAAATTTAACAGTCATCTTTGTCCTGAGGGTTTAAGTCCTTGGTAGCTAAGTAAATGCAACAGAACTTTACTTTCCACTCATATATTTATGTCCATTTCAGCATTAGTTTTTGGACTACAAGGGGCTCTCTTTGGAGTAAAAAAAAAAGATATTTGTAACAAGAATAAAATGTAATTGGCAGCTTTGTACTGGAGGTTTGACTGGTAATTGAGGAAATGTGATAAAACTTTACTTTCCACTAATATATGTAGCTGCATTCTTTATAGCATTAACGTCATGGCTATAAACCTGTCTTAAAGTAAATAATAATTGTTCTGTGGCAAGAATAAAATTTAATTCATTTTTGCAATGCAGGTTTTGACTCCTTGGTAGCCCAGTAGAAAGATTAAAATTTGACTTATCTCCTCCATTCCTTTCTGCATTAACTCTTTCACTATGGCAGCCACTCCAGAACAAAAGGGAATCAGCTGGTTATAGCAAAGATAAGACAGGGTGCTCGTAAATGGCGCTCCTTTAGAACTCTAATGGGCAGTATCTTATGTCTTGCGGGAATGGCTAAGTCTGCTAGTGTGGGTGTGGTTGTGGCAGTGGGAGTAGGAAACAAATAAATGATGCAGGGTAGATACTGATAACCTTGGCTGAGGCATCCCCACAACACACGAAAAATCGCCTAGTAGAATGTAAGTGGGTTGTTGGGGTGTTATATATGAGCCACCTTGTATATATAAAAATTTACCATACTGAACACATTTAAGGTGATTGGTTTTCATTCCTTCACCGTGAGAGGTCTTTCCTAAACAAGATAAAATTGTCTGGCTGTGGCAAAAGTAAAGTATGAAAGTTATTAAAAGGGTGGCATATATCTCCATTTATTTGTGGCATTTCCAGACAGTTTCATTCAAATTAGGGCAGACCTCTATTAGTGGTGGGGTTCTTGAAGACTTTGTTTAACCTTTCCAGTTCAAAATGTCTTCTGAAAAATTAATACAATTGTTAGATTGTAAGAAAAAGATTGAAATAAAAAGACACCATTGTACTGAAGGGGTTAATGTAACAATAAGATTGAAATAAAAAGACATCATGGTACTGAAGGGGCTAATGGAGAGTGTTACTATGCCGTTTATTATAATGTGCCTCTCTTAAGTTCAATAAAATCATATAATTGGGATAAATAAAAGGTGGAGGTAATAACAGTGTGACCTAAGGGATAAGGGACTAAATAGAGAGGCTGCTAGAGATCAAACAATGTCGAGAGCCACCACTTTGTGACTAAGGCTGATGCATGAAAGCCTGTTGGAGCCTTTATAACTGAAGGAAAATGAAAATCAACTACTGTATGTTCAGCTGGAGCAAAAATATAGGAAAAGTGATCATAGTGATGGGGTGACAAATCTTCCCCTCCTTACTAGTTTCATACATACATCATCTAGTCCTGTGTTGCCCCATGAGGAGCGTAGGAACCTGGGGCTAAGCATGTTGGTCCTGACATTTAAGATGAGAGTGACCAGCCTCACTCATCCCTGAGTGGCATTACTTGAGCAATAAACCCTAACCACCCCATGGATATAAACCAACAGGCTCAGTCTGGTTGGAGCACCTTAATTACCCACTAAACCACCAGGTGCCATAGTTTGGTTATATGGTTACCACCCAGGGTAGTAAATGGTTTCCTGGTGTACAGGAAATCATTTGGCTTATCACTCAGTGCAGTCACCCATAGACAGAAGGAAGGGGAAAGAAAGAAGGACATTGTTTGTGGAAATTATGTTGAGTTATAAAGCAACAGCATAAATAGCATGAAAAGAGAGTACATGTAGTAAGGTGCAATATGCAAAATAAATAACTGAGAAAAATGTGGTAAGCCTCCTAAGCTGATGAGAATACATGTTGGGAATTCCATAAAAAATTGATGTCAACAGGCCATGTACTTTGAACCTGAAACTCTGTTAGGTTGAATGAGTGAAAGTGATAATAGCTCTTGATGACCAGCCAGTGTCATGGCCAGAGAGGTGGCTGGGGGGTCACTGGTCACCACTGAAATATGCCTGGCTGCCTTCAGTTTCTGGGGGGAATATGCTGGGTCCCTCTCTAAAGACCTTTTTGGGCCATCTCAAAATTCGGCTCGGACGTCTCCTTTTCAGAATCCCAGCTTTTAACCTCATGAATCCAGCAGTATACCCTTCTTATCTTTTTGATTTATTCATATTTCTTGATGATTTTATTGAAGTTAGAAAAGGCTTCTAGAACTGAAGGACTTTAAAAATGGTATATCTAACATCCCCAGTTTGGAAAGTCCCATAAGCTTAATAAAAGTCTGTGAAAGAAGAAAGAATTAGTAAGAAGGATTAAAAGGTAATAACTGTAGTTACTGTTACCCCAGGCTCCTCTAGATGTGAGCCCGGTGGACTGCAGGATGAAATTGCCCTTCTGCAGTCCACCAGACTCCTTTCAGTGGATAGAGAAAGAGTTGAGGGATGTTTCAATAATCAAGGGTTAATTACAAAAACAACCATCAGCCACTTCAGTACGATAACATCTTTTTAGCTTTATTATTTCTACTTTCAAACGATTTTTATTCATCTTCGGGGATACTTTTTGAAGGAAGGGGAACAGATATTACCCTCATTAAATTTCTATATTACGAGGCAGCTTTCCAGATGTCCGTAAAATCATCATCCTGTAGTTAAAACAAAAGAAAAAGAGGCATCAATATAGTAAAGGAGTTAAAAAAAATGTGACAGTATAAAACAAGTGCCTGTATTTTCATCTCTTGATGCAGCTCCCTATCACCTTTTCCCAAGTGATTTGTTGATTACACCCTATTGCCCTCTTTCGTGTTACATAAATCCTTCCAATATCACCATATTCATCATATATAATGTACAGAATAACATTAATCAGACATATCCAGAAATTGCTAAGGAAGAAGGGTTAGGGAGCTCTCTTTATGGATGAGAGTATGGGCCAAGAATTTACTGCACTAGAACATATTGCAAATGTATATAATGAGAACTCTCAGTATTCCTTGTCAGTTTTTGTCCTAGGCAGCTGCTGTTTTATATTTGTTTGGCTTATCTTCCTTTGTATTTTAAGCTGAATTTAGGGAAATGAAGAAGAGAATTTAGCCATTATTTTTCCAGTTATGCATTATTTAGCATTTGTAGAATTGTGATGAAGATAATGAGTTCAAGTCAAAAAGTGGAATGCAAACCTCTGATTACTGAAAGTTATTTGTGGAATGCCTCTGGTTATTAGGTATGGTCAGCCTGCATCCCATATTACAGAATGCAGTTAGCAGCGATATAGGAAGGCCAGATTCATTCCATCATAATCAGTGTACTTCAAAACTCCAATTGGAAAATTTGGGGTCTGCATCTCACTTTGCAGTTTCACATTTAAGCCTACCACCCATTGTCTTGCATCGTAGGGAATATGTGATGCTTGATTATGTGTTCCTTTGGCATATGGTCTGANTACGTGCTCCCTACGTATTAACAAGTGGGTTGGTGGAGGGTTAGTGCCCCTCCCCGTAAAACAAATAACTCAAAGTCAAATGGCCACCCCTTACGGATTATGGCATCAGGCAATAGATAGATAGATAGTGTGTGTGAGAGAGAGAGAGAAATAAAGTCAAATTTACAATACAGTAAGACCTCACTATAACTTACTTATTGGGGCCCAAGCCAGTCCGAAAAATGCGAAATTCCGATAAAAGCAACATCCAGACTTACCCCTGCTAATCCGGACTTTTTCCGATATATCAGACATTAGTCCGGATTGCATCAGTGGTTTTCACCACCACTGCAGTATTGTACTGTGCTATACCTTCACTACATTAATCAAATGGTATAATAATACTGTACTGTGCACTGAAAAACATGTCTTTTACTTGTCGTATTGTGGTGAACATAGCTGAAGTGGTAAGGCAGTCCGGACTGCTTTCTGGCTTTATCGGACTTTTTCCGATATATAGGAGTTTAGTCCGGTAGCTCCTCGAGTCCGATAAAAGTGAATTCCGGTCTCGAGTCCGATAAAAGCGAATTCCGGTCTATTGAAGTCCGTTATATCAAGGTTTTACTGTATGTACAATATAATGTAAAAGAAAATAACCAAAATGTATCCTAAAATACCATAGATGAAAGAAAGAGAGAGAGAGAGAGAGAAAGCAGCCCTGGAGCAGTGTTGAGTGCATTGTCAGGCTGAGGGAGAGATGGAGGAAGGGAGGGAAGGAGGGAGGGAGAGAATGATTGAATGAAAGACAACAAATTATGGCGCCGCAACAGCGAGGTCATCTGGTGCCATATGTAAAACAATAATAATTTTTTAAATATAATTAGATATAATAAAAACAGAAAGTACAGAAATGAAAGCACAAGTTTATAAGTCACTCATAAAAGAAGCAAAATTCCCCAGGGAGACACAAATCCCAGGAGAGTGAGAGTGAGAGAGTATGGAAAACGTGACAATGCTGTACGCAAGTTGGAGCTCCACCGAAACCGCACTTTTAGCTGGGCCTGACCATAGTGATGTATAATTTTGTGTTTGTTTTGTATATTAACTGATTTTTTTTCTCTTTGTTGTGAATTCTGTGTTTATTTTGTTTATGATCTGAGGGTTATGTGTTTTTATATTTAGTGATGTAGGGTGGT
>JAGKTI010041803.1:0-10197 GCA_018397915.1 Birgus latro
CTGGCTAAAGAAAACGAACTATGGAAGGGTTGACTAATTCAAGCCACTTTAAATTGCGTATTTATTTCATTTATTTGGTACGAATTTATGTGTAGTACAAGTCTATATTGGTTTTCACACAATAATATAGGCATTTATAAGCAATGTTCACTCACTCAAAACCCCAGTATATGGCACCTTCCTTTACGACATTACCACCTCATCACTTCTGTTTGTTTCTCCCTCTGGCTTCTTTGTTTCTTTGTCCTCCACCTCAGGAATCACTTTCACCGTGAAGTTCATCATTGGAGAGACCATGGGGCAACATACCTTAACTGGCTAGGTTACTGCTAACAGGTGAATTGCCCAGTGTGGGGGGGAGGGGGGAAGAGGTGGTTAGGTGGGCCCAGACAGTATTCCCGCTTGAGAGCAGGTAGGGAAGGTCTCCCACATATGCCTACCAAAAATCACGCGCGAATGTTGAAAAATGTGCACACAATGGGCCTTGCAACTGCATGACGAACAATGCATGTCGTTGGGTCTGTCCGCGGAAAAAAGTAGCGACGTGCATCGTACGTCGGTGGGACTCGGCGGGTTAAACCCTGAATGGTTCTCCTAAGCCTAATAGTTTTCAAGAAAAATGCAGAAAACTACAGTGTACTCACGCCATTTCATGACTATAGGGCTGTTTCCGCCTCTCTCTAACCTACTGCACTGTTTTACTATTTCCTTGCACACTAGGTATTGTAAACTATATTGACATGATACACTGATACTCTTTTTATAGATGAATACTCACATTTGGTGAAGGGTAGGGGCAGTGTAGTTCTGGGGCCAGGGTTAGAAACAGTAGCAAATCTTTGTTGGCTCAGTGGCTGATAACTGCCACAAATGCTTCACAGACACCTAAATTTCCTATTGCAAACACCAAATCTAATCACAATAGTGCCCAAAAACTCTACATAAGCACTATTGGTATAGTGAAATACGTCGTGCTGCCTTGATGCGGGTAATAGAGTGGATTTAAAAGGACAAGGGACCTCGCACTCCTCCCCCACTGACAGCTAGATTGGTACTAAACAACCTGTATGCACTGACGCTGGTATTGGGACCGACAGCTACCAACTCATTCCTTTTGACGAGAGCCAGGCAAGCTATGACGCCTCCAAAAATGACACAAATTGGCCAAAAACTTTTATTTTTGGTAAATTTGTTTCCCTTTTGACGCTTTAGTCGTCATCATGCATTTTCACGGACAGACCCAAATGACTCCTAAGGTGTCATCGCATGAGAAAGGGTTAAAATATAGCCTTCAGTACTGTGTGCTCGAACCTTTCTAACTCACCTTTCGTGCGGGACCCTATCAAAAGCTTTTCTAAAGTCCAGATAAATCATATCATAAGCTGTATCGCTATCTGCTTGTTCAAGAATGGCAACAATTTTGTGAGGCAGGATCGTCCTTGACTAAATCCGTGCTGACTTTCAATTATAAGATTAAATCTTTCCAAGTGTTCTCTAATCTTATTTGCCAAAATTGACTCCAGCATTTTCCTACTACTGAGGTTAGACTTATCAGACGATAGTTTGACACAGCTGCTTTATCTCTCTTTTTAAAAATGGGCACTGTGTTTGCGGTCTTCCGCGCCTCTGGAACTTCTCCTGAAATTAAACAGTCATAATAATGTTAAAAGTGGCTCACAATTCGTCTGTGGTTTCTCTTAAAATTTTTGCATATATATCGTCTGAACCTGGCAATTTTTCAGGTTTTAACTTCTTAATATCTTTTAATTCATCCTCCTTACTAATGTTTATTTTACTAAGAATATTTTCTGTATTATCATCTCAAATACTTGCTGCTTGAGGGTCCAGGTCTAGATTTTCCTTGGTAAATACTGATATGAAATAATTGTTTAGGATGGAGCACATTTCTTGATCTTCACTGGTAATATTATTTGATTCTGCTCTGATAGGCCCTATCCTATCATTATTTTTCGTAAGGTACATTTGATAAAAACCCTTGGAGTTATCTTTTGATTCACTAGCAACTTTAATTTAACCCTTTTGTGCAGGCAACCGCGATTTGCATTCCATGTGATGGGTTATGTCGAAGCACATGGTCTGCAAATCCAAATCGTGTGAAAAAGCAAAAAAAAAAAAAATTAACCAAAGTTTTCGGCCGATTTGCGTCAAATTTTGGTGCATTTTAGCAGACGAGTGTCTCTCCCGAGGTAAGACCTTGGCAATACTGTCACGGGTATAGGCAGGGTGTCCGGGGCTAGGGAAAGCAGCCAGGTGGTGAGGCTGCGTGGGTGTTTGTCCTTTTAAATCCTACTAATTTTACCCCCTCCCGCCCTGGGCGAAGCCCCTATTAGACTCAGTGTTATAGTATCTTATTTTTGAGCATATTTTGACATGATTTTGTCGGTGGATCATAGATATATAACTAGAGAAGCATTGGTGTCCGTTAGCAGTCGTTAGGCCTACCAGCAAGAAAGTGTACACTGTAGCGGGGTTTTACCACTCCCACCTCCCCAGGGACATACGCTGTGAGTAAATATACGTATGAAAAGTGAAGCCTGGACTGTATATTTGTGTGAAATATATATAGTGGTTTGCTTATTGAAAAAATTGAAATAAGAGGCTTTACATACGTTACTAGCCGTTGACTTGAAAGGGGCAAGTGTTACCTGTTATGCTATAGTCGGGAAGGGAGTATTAGAGGTGTTTTTAGGGATGGAATTTGTTACTTTTGTTATAAATGTATATGAACTTGTGTGAAAATAAGTGAAACATGCTGCCTGTGTTCAGGAACACACACACACACACACACACACACACACACACACACTCACAGACACACAAACACACACACACACACACTACATAACTCCACTTCCTCAACCCCCACAAGGTCCTGCCAGCAACTCAACACCCCTGAAGGAAGTGAGTTTTCAGAAGTTTGTTGATTTGTATATATTTACCTGCTTCAGTACCTCTATATTCGTCAGCTTTTTTTTCCTTTTTTCAGAAAGTACAGCTTCATTATCAGTAACTATGACAAAGACTAGAGGTGATGCTGACATTCCTATAGCAATATAAAAAGAAACCCTCGTACATTTTACAGATAGACTTTGAATAAAACAAAATAAAAGCTCTAGCAAGCGAACATATGTAGGTGTGGGTGAGACGGGAATAAATAAGAGTGCACCTGAAATTATGTTCTTCTCTTCGTTCCAGGTAATAGTCGTGTTGATGTTTTGACAACACCATGAGGAAGAATATAACAGTAAACATCCGTACATGACAAGAAATATAAAAAGAAAGGCATGGGGAGCTAAGTTTTTATGTAAAGGCACGCGAAGCGAGTGTTTAATTCTCGTAGCGGTCAAACTGTGCACCACTCGGAGTATTCTACCTTTGTCCTCCGTTTACTCGATAACAATTGGGCTAATCGATTGCCTGTAAGGACCTTGATAAAGATCAGTGAATTCTACGTATGATCATTACATAACTATGTAATTTATGTAATGAAAAGTCCTAGTTACCTAGGTGGGAATATAATGGATATTGTCCGTGCATGAGGAAAGTGCACCGTGGCCATGAGTACTCTGTAGTTTTTTGCGATTTACTCGGAACCTATGAGGCGTATCAAAACAAAAAGGTATCAGGAAAAAGCTCACGAAACTCTACGTAAGATTATATAATAAAAACATAAGCTGGACGAGAAAACGTTTGCGCTAGAGCTTTCTGAAAAAAAATGGCTTTTAGTTTTTGCCAATTCTATCGAAAACTACAACACGGCTCACAACCAGATACACCTCATTAGAAAGCTAATGAAATTCTCTATCAAAACTTCTAATAACATTTTTCTGTATGATGGAAAATATTCGAACGACGATGTTGGGAAGTGAGATGCATGCTCCAAAATGTTTATTAACGGCGGCCTAATGTACTTTTATTCTTTTTTTTTTTCCCAAACAGCTAGAACAAACATTGGCGAATAAGATAAGGGTTTCTGGGCAATAAATAAGGTTTGGGTGGTGAAAATAAGGCGAAAATACGTGTAATTTGCATCCCACGGGCGGCCTGGCAGCGCGCACAGGAGTAAAATCATGAGACATGAAACTAAACTTACTGTGCGTGAAAGGATTAATAACTCCTCTTTGCTTTCTGTATCTCCCTCTTTATTTCTCTATTCAAAATCGCGTACCGATTATGTAAGTGTTCCTCTCCACATTTTAGTTTTCTATATATTCTTTTCCTTTGGCCTATGAGAGATCTTAATCTGTTGTTTAACCATCTTGGTTCTGAATTATTCGTTCTAAACGGTTTTGATGGGCTATATCAATCTTGGCCTCCATGTATTATATTTACTAACTCATAATATTTCTCACTGGCTGAGCGCCTGCTTGGTACTGGACCTGAGTTAATCCCCATCACCTGAACTGCACTCCCACCTATGACCTGACCCTCACCTATGATCTGACCTTCCCCAGAGACCTGGGGCATATTCCCACCAGTTTTCTGCCCCTCATCTATGACATGGTTTTCCCCACTGACCTGGCTTTCCTTAAAGGAACTAGTCTCCCTACGGAATATCGTTCTAAAATAAGGTCTTAATCTATCAAAATCTCCTAGACGAAAGTTAGGAACGGAGGAGGGATTTTCTGTAGAAGACATCCCAAATAAATTTGAACTTAATTTTTTCATGATCGCCATTACCAAGTCGTTCACCAACCTCTGTATCAATAATGACATTTTCTTTATTAGCTAAAACTAAATCTAGAGTATTATTACTTCTGGTGGGCTTCCTGATATACCGTTAAATGAAATGATCTTGTACTGCCTTTAGAAATTCCTCTGACTCTGCATCCCTTGTGTGATTTCGCCAACCTATCCTTGGCATATTAAGATCCCCTACAATTATTACTGAGCTGGACTGTGACGCTTTCCTAATATCCTCCTAAAGGTATTTACTATCTGTCCTACTTAAATTTGGAGATCTGCAAATAGCTCCTAAGACTAATTTTTCCCTATTGTTACTATTTTCAACCGAGTCACTTTCTGTGTCTCTATTTTTTTTAATGTCTGCTTTATTGTAACAGTTTAATGGATCCTTTACATAAATAGCTACCCCTCCCCCATTTCTCCCCGGATGGTTTGACACAAAAATATTATAGCTCTTTATCTGATATTCTGCTAAAAATTCTCGAGTGTCTGTATTCCTCTAAGTTTCTCTAATAACGGCAATGTCTATTTTCTCTGTACAAATTAAAGCCCTCATTTCAACCATTTTATTATGTAAACTCCTACTGTTTGTGTAGTACACATTCAGGTTATTGCAAGTAGATATACCCTCTGCCTTGAGACTTACTGTTTTTTATTTTGTTACTAACTGGGAAACTCTTAACTTTACTAATATAACAATTTTTTGTACTATCACTTATTACTCCTCTGTCATCGCTTGTTCTGTACTCTAGCATCGCCTTCTCGTTTTGAGGTGCATGAGTGGATATATCTACACTAATGGTTAAACTGTTATTCTTAGTTTTGCAAGTCTTGATGCATCTATCCAAACCTGATGATTTTTAGTGATTTCTGAGTGTAGTTACTATAACTTCCTACACATCTAATTCTCAACTCGAAAAAACCTTTCTAACTCCCTATCTATCATTCAAGCTAAAATAGTAACTCCCTGCCGACTAAGCTGAGTCCCATCCCAACTATACGAGGCATTCTGTCCATAAAACCGGTCCCAGTTGTCTATGAAAGATATTACATTATCTTTGCAATACTTTTCAAGGCGGCAGTTAAAACCTATTGCCCTGCTCAGCTATTCCTCCCAACTCCCCCTCTGTGCAAAACACCGAGTACTACAGGGGTCCCTCCCCTCTCCCTAACTTTCTCCAACATCGCCTTGTATTGCTGCCAGAGTACCTCACACTTGCGCCTACCGCCTACCAATATCATTGTCTCCTACACAGAGGCGCACAGTGGGCTTGTTTCCTCTATCATTCACGATTTTTGAAAATTATTCTTTCACATTACCCACCCTGGCCCCCGGAAGACACACATATTTAGTGAGTGGAATATACATTACTCTGTTTAGGTATCTTACCTGGAAGTCTCCAACAATGAGAACATACCTGGGAGTCTCCAACAATGAGAACATTTTTCTTACCTTCCTTGATCACATTATACTTACCTGTATGGGATGTTCTTTCACCATCCTTCTCCTTTATTTCCTTCTCTGTTGTCCATTCACATTCGTCCCGTAAATGCATCGAATGCATTTGTGTTTTTTATCTCCACTTGTTTCTTAAGGGTGAACTTTGTTGCACCCTTGTGAAAAAGTGTCCAACCTTCAGCCTTTTTTTCTCTCTCCTCCAACATCTCCAACGATTGCCTCATCTGTGACTTCTCCTGCCTAAGAACCTGTACCTGCCACTTCAGTTTGAGAAGTTCTTCCTTAAGATTAAGGCAGTCCTTGTCAAACCTTGCAGGGGGGACAGCACTCTCCGCAGAGGAAGTCATATAGCACAAAAGAGAGAGAGAGAGAGAGAGAGAGAGAGAGAGAGAGAGAGAGAGAGAGAGAGAGTCATTATTTCATTACAGATTCTAGAGATCATCTGTGGGAATTGGTACCAATGGTTGGTTCAGTGTTGGATACTTGGCTACAAGGCAGCTGTTACCCGTTGCTGCTCATGGACAACTTAGTAGCAAATAGCACCATAATAAAGGTAATATGAATGAATACGTTAATAAATGTTAAATAAGGCACTAAAACTGGATGAGGTCATTAATTTGGTACCTCAGTTCATTACCACGGTGATGGTCTCACAGCTAGAATTGAGTTTTGACACTGAAAGTTTCCTGTAGTTCTCAATAATACACAGAAAACAATTTACTCTTTTATCAAAGGCATTACCGTACGTACTGTAATAAATACATTGATAATTAGGAAGGAGGTAAAGACAGTTAGAGTGATAAAGACGAAAGTAGGGGAGTGGAAGATAAAAATCGTAGACTGCTAGTGGTGAGGGAAGAAAAAGTGAACAGACTGAGAAAACACTTTAAGGAACTGTTAAACACAGGCGATGAAACTAATGCGAGTATAGGTGGCAGGGGAGTAGCTGGGATGAGAAGGGAGGTAAGGGAGGACGTGATCAGTAGGATGAAAGTGGTGGAAGCAATGAATAAAGTCAAAATGGGGTAACCTCAGGAATTGATGGAGTGTGTGGTGAAATTCTGAAGCATGGGGAGAGATATTAGCGAAGTGGATATGGAAGATGTGCAGATTGGCGTGGTAGTAGAGTGCTGGTGGACTGGAAGTTAGGAACAATTATTCTCCTGTATAAACGAACAGGGGAAGAAGAAGTGTCTGGTAATCATAGTGGCATTTGTCTTCTAGGTGTAATAGGAAAATTATATAGTTGGATACTTATTGATCGAGTTAGGGAAATAACAGAGGAATGAGTTAGAGAAGAACAGTGAGGTTTTAAGAAGAGATGAGGTTGTGTAGATCACAAATTCGTCAGAAGATTTTCAGTGGAAAAGTTTCTATTAAGGGAGAGAAGTTGTATATGACCTTCAGGGTTCTGGAGAAAGCATATGGCTGAGTGGATAGAATGGGAATGTGGAAAATATTAAGAATATATGGAGTAAGTCGCATGCTCTTGAATGCCGTGAAGAGTATGTATGAGAGCGAAGGCTGCAGTACGTATGTATGGCGAACTGAGTATATTGTTCTGTCTGAATGTTGGATTGAAACAATGCTTTATCATGTATCCATCGTAGTTCAATCTATAAATGGATGGAGTTATAAAAGAGATACAAGGTAGGGCAGTGGATGTTGAAGAGGTCCTAATGTGAGATGGCAACGTTTGGAAACTTCCTGTTCTATTGTCTGGAGATAATACTATATTGTTAAATGCCGACGAAGGGGAATTACAAGGCTTGGTGACTGAGTTTGGGAGAATGTGTAAGAAACGGAATCTAAAGGTGAATGCAGAGAAGAGCAAAGTTGTGGTCATCAAGAGAAATGAAGATACTGAATGCACAGTTAGGCTGGATGATGAGGAAATGGAAAATGTGAGTTTATTTAAGTACTTGGGTAGTGTGGTAAATAAGGATGGAAATTTAGAGGATGAAGTTCATGAAAAGGTACAACAGGGAAGGAAGGTCCCTGATTCTTAGAGAGCAGTGATATGCAATGGGGAAGTGAGCATGGAGATAAAAAATCCTCTGGATGATAGGACCGTGATACCAACTCAAACATATGGAAGTGAAGTTTAAACCTTGCTGGAAGGGCACAAGTCAAAGTGAGTGCAGCGGAAATCTGTTATCTGAGAGAAGCATGTGGAGTTACATGGAAAGACAGACTGACAAATGAGTCACTATGTTTTCCCATGTAACTCCACATGAGGAAGTGAAGGAGCGTTGTGGTGTGGATGTGGATGTGATAAAAAGCGTTAGGAGAAATACAGTGAGGTGGTTTGGCCATGTGGAGAGGAATGGGAACGAGAGCCACACTAGGAGAGAGTATGTGAGTAAGGTGTAGGGGGGGAAGAGGGAGGAGGAGACCAAGGATGAGATGGAGTGATGGAGTGGAGAGGTTTATGAGAGGGAAGGTTAGAGCTGGGTGAAGGCAGTAAAATGTCCAGGGACAGAGTGGCATGGAACCGATTTGTTTGTTGCCTTCCCTAATGGGATTGAGATGTCTGGCTATATATGGACAGAGAGATAATTAATTAGAAGTTTTAAAGTAACAATACACTTTCCTCTCTGGCTTCTTAATCCAATGAAAACTAATTTACTCTGAGTAATTATATACCGCTTTTTATTAGAGTATTGGTGACGTTGGGGCGGCACGGGGTGTGGGTGTGTTCGAGGTGGGTGTGGATGGCGAGGACGTTAACATGACGCAGGCACAGCTCTCCCCGGTGGCCAGCCAGGCTCGTCAGGTAGGTCACTCTTACAATTTTGCTCAGGTGGGAAGGTCAGTCTAATACTTCTGTTGTGGCGGGTAGGTCACTCTCACAGAACTCTTGAGGCAGTCAGGTATTCTCTCATTATTACTGAGGTGGGTTCACCACTCTCACATTACTGCTTAGGAGGATAGTTCACTCTCGCATTACTGATGAAGTGAGAAGGTTATTCTCGCATTACTGGTGAGGCGCATAGGTCACTTACACATTAGTGTAGAGGCGGGTAGGTCACTCTCACTTCATTGCTGAGGTGGGTAGGTTATTCTCACATTACTGCTGAGGTGGGTTGGTCAATCTCACATTACTGCTGAGGCAGGTAGGTCACACAGCTAACTTGTACCATGGTGACGTCAGCAGCTGCGGCAGGTGTCGTGGTGTGTGATGGTGGTGGTGGTGAGTGACGACCTAGCCTTCCTCACTGCCTTTGCCGATTGGTCCCTCAGTGGTCGCCTTCTGGTGTGGTCGACGAGGCTCTTGGTGGTCACTCACCTGCCCACAAAAGACCTCGAGGCTCTACTCGTTTCCCACTGGACATTTTCCATGATGAACACCTTGGTGATCAATACTGAAACCTCAGCATCTGACGAACGGTAAGTTATTCAGCAACAAAGAATGTACAGACTCCAGCAAAAATAGAGCGACCTGCTCGACGAGCAGGTTGGTATATGTGGCATAGCCGCATCTGCAGTTTCACCCCCCCCCCTCCCTCGTTCCCATTCATTCGTCTACCCGCCACCCTCCCCACATCCAAGGGCAAAAGAGTAAGGCCTACTCGCATTGTCTCTACTACTCTTCCATCATCCATTTGTCTTGGGATATAATGGTTTTGTTGTGATAACGAATAAAAACACATTACACCGTGTATACTCCATAGTATAGTTATTTATACACCACCATCTGAAAGCAGGGTGATAAACAAGTAAAATAGTAATATATTCGTATAAGAGTTAGGTCTGTAATCACAAACTTTATCATTTTGACGGTTGTATCCAGTTAGTGTGAATGTTTAACATGAAACAGTCGGAAGGTATAAGTAGATATTTGTAGTGGTCGGTGGTGTGTGGAGGGGTAGCGGGCCGTCACACGTTGTGGTGGGGGCATGGGGAGAGAGAGAGAGATGGGGCCGGGGTCGACGGCTCGGCCCGTGGTGGATAGTGTGTGTGTGTATGTGTGTTCCACCAATGCTCATAAACACGTATTTATTATCACCATGATGTGTTCATTACAATAT
>JAGKTI010041805.1:0-10197 GCA_018397915.1 Birgus latro
TGTGTGTGTGTGTGTGTGTGTGTGTGTGTGTAGATAGATAAATAGAAAGATAGGTAGACAAACAGACAGATATAATCAAAGTTCACGAACATAATTTTTATGTATGTGTATTAAATAAAATTAGTGAATTGCTTAGTCACAGCAGAAAAATAGACAGATCGGTGAGACTCTCGGCTTCATTTACTACAAAGAAAAAAATGGGTAACATTCATTCTTACCAAAATCGTGCAAACTCCTTCAGAGCAGACAAAATAAAAATAGAATATAGGACAATTAGATATAGAAATGTAGATGGTCACATGCCAGCGAGCTACGAAACACTCTTGCATCTTAGGTACCGTTTTTGCACCCCCTACTGAGGTTCCATGCATCCCCTAGGTCCTAGGGGTAGATGCATCTCCTGTTGGAAAACCCTGGACTACGGTTTTCTCAAAAATATCTATCCTGGAGACAGACATTTCCACCCTTACCCTTCCCAACATCTCGTTCAGACCCCAGTACAGTAATTCTCGATCAGCCAGTGCACACACACACGTCACCAGCCACACACTTAGACTCGTTGTCAGTATTCCTGTTGCAAGAACATATCAAAGTGTGACAGCAACATCAGAGGAACATTTTTGACCTGTTGACAGTAGTACGTGTATAAACCGTGCATAGCATACTTGTCTCTGATTCACAAACAACTTAATGAGCTAACTGCCGTCCTAAGTTGGAGTTTGTTTTTGTAAAAGGAGCATGACACAGTGAAAGACTATGCTCTTTCATTCCCTTGCCCTGCAAATCTAAATCAAAGCTACGACAAGGAACTGATTGTAAGTTGGTGATTCTGGTCCACTGGTGACTAACTTTACTGGGAGATTTATTGTGAGAAGGAGAGGGAGGCTGAGAATGAAATGGAAAAGGTAAAAGGTGTGAGTATGTATGAGTTATGTGTCGTTGGAAGTTGTGTCGTAAATGCCCATAACAGAATCTCCTGAATGCTCTTTGGGTGTGCCCACCCCTCACGGGATGCAGCGACAGATAATAGATATATGCATGCATTCATACATTCATATATATGCACTAAATTTACTGGGTGATTTAATTTACCAGGATATTCTATTTACTGGCCGATTTTGCATGCTGAGGAAGTTGATGTTCTGGGTGTTTATTTTACCGATTTAACTGTTTTACCGTAAATATATAATATACTGCTGGGTGTTGTGTTCAATCAGACAATCTTATTTAGTGGGAGTATATTCTAATAGCAACTAGCGTGAAAGATAAATTTCGGAAGAAAGTGGAAGCGTGCGTGGAAAAGCTTGAAAGGAGC
Organism: Birgus latro; assembly: GCA_018397915.1. Classification (NCBI taxonomy): domain Eukaryota; kingdom Metazoa; phylum Arthropoda; class Malacostraca; order Decapoda; family Coenobitidae; genus Birgus; species Birgus latro. The sequence continues at coordinate 1,316 of JAGKTI010041805.1, forward strand.
AATAGAGTGTTCTTGGCAGGAAATATGAATGGAAAAGTGGGGAACGTCAGGATAGATGGAGTGGTTGATGAGGGGCGTAACTGCTGAAGTGGCTGGATATGGTAGTGCTCTGGCAGACATTTGTAATGGGAAGGGCTTGGCAATAACCAGTACCTTTTTCTTTTTGGTGGGGGGGCGAACCCAAAATGATCCACAGGTATACATGGCGAGTGATAAGAGGAATGGGTGGTGAGTCAGGTGAACATATGGTAATGATAAATTACGTATGTGTGAGTGAGCGAATGAAAAGATCTATGGTGGATGCAAAAGAGTATAGAGACTGGGGAAGTGGACTGTCTGACCACGACATAGTAGTGACCAAAACAGAGATGCAACGGCACTGGATGAACAGAAGAAGAGAAGGTCAGAAGGAAGCAGCTCCTGTGGAGAGAGTATGAAGGCTGAAGAAGGGTGGAAAGATAGGGGGAATAGAAGAGAGGAGAGGAGTGACAGGGTATATACGATATGGAGCCGATGGAGGAGATGGGAAGCATGTGTAAGATACTGACAGACGAAATCTGTGCACCATGTGAGACAATATGTGGGGTGAAGAGGAGATGTAATGGGATGCAAGGAACAGCCTGGTGAAATTATGAGGTTGAACGAGCTGTGGTAGAGGATGAGAAAGCATATAATTACTAGGTGAGAAGTAAAGGAATGAATGATGTGGAGAGATGGTAAAAAGAGTTACATGTAAAGAAGGGGAGAGAGGTGAAAAGATTAATAAGAGAAATTATGAAAAGAGTGGATGAGGAGTTTGGGAGAAATCTGGGGGTAAAATGGGGGGAATGTAAGAAACTGTTTTTGGAAGGAGGTCAAGAAAGTAAGACAGGGTGATCAGGGAAGCAGTAGACAAGTGAAAGACAAAATTGGTAGAATGTTGATTAAGAATAAATGTAGAGTTAGTAGATGGAGGAATGCTTTTAGGAACTGCTGAATACAGAAAACGAAGCTTGCCCAAGTATACTCTTAAGTGGTAGCGAAATGGCTGGAAGAAGAGAGAAGAGTGGGGAGGAAGAGGTCAGTCGAACAGAAGCATAAGAGACCATGCAGAAAGTCAAGATGGGGAAAGCCCAACGAACTGATGGAGTGTCTGGTGAAATGTTGAAAGGCGGAGGAGAGTTAGTGATTGAATATATATGGAATATATGCAGATTGGCCTGGAAAGAAGGCAGGGTCCCGGAAGATTGGAAGTCAGGTATTACTGTTCCCCAACTCAAACAAAAAGGGAAAGAGAAATGTGTAGTAATCATAGAGATACTTGTCCTCTCTAAAAAGAAATATATATTTTAGTATATTTATCGACAGAGTTACGTTAATAACCGAGGAATTACTTGGAGAAGAACAAGCGGCCTGTGGGAATGGAGGAGGCTGCATAGATATAATATTCGTTTTAAGATGTTTAGTGGAAAAGTTTCTAGAAAAAAGAAAGAAGTTCTATGGTGCCTTCAAGAATCTGCAAAATGTATTTGGCACTGTGGGGTATACAGGAAATGTAGAAAGTACTACAAATATATAAAGTAAATGGGAAGTTGCTCAATTAGGTGAATATTGTGACGCATGTGTATGAGGATGCTAGGGCTGCTGTGCATGTGGATATTGAATTGAGTTCTTTGATCTAAGTGTTGGATTGAAGCAGGCGTGTGTCATGTCTCCATGGTTGCTCAGTTTGTGTAGGGATGGAGTTATTAAAAGAGACACACGGTAGGGCAGTGGATGTTGCAGTGTCTCCAATGAGACAGGGTAGGGTGTGGAAACTTCTTGTACTGTTGTTTCCTGAAGATATTTTACTGTTAAGTGAGAATGAATGTGAGCTACAAGACACGGTGAATGAGTCAGGGAATGTATAGGAAATGGAATCTAGCAGTGGATGAAGATAAGACTGAAGTTATGGCCTTCGAAAGAAATGAAGTCACAGGATGCACAGTGAGACTGGATAGTAGTGTGATGAACAAGGATGGGAGTTTAGAGCAGGAAATGCTTAAGAGGGTACAGCAGAGTAGAAAGGTTGCTGGTTCACTGAAGGCAGTGAGTCGGAATAGGGAAATGAGCATGGAAATAAAAAAAGGCAGCTGCATGACATTATTGTGATCCTCAAAATAGCATCTGGAACTGAAGCTTGGACCCTGTTGGAAGGATACAAGTCACGGGTGCGAGCAATGGAGTTATATGCGAGAAGCATGTGGAGTCACACAGAGAGATAGACAGGCAAATGTGGAAGTTAAGGAGTGTTGTGGTGTTAATGTGGATGTGATAGAAACTGTTAATAGCAGTACTCTGAGACGATTTGGCCATGAAGAGAGAATGGAGAATGAGAGACTGATTAGAAGAGTTTATGTGAGTGAGGTTGAGAGGGAGGGGAGGAGGGGAGACCAAGAATGGGATGCAGGGACGGAGTGGAGAGATATATGAAGGACAGGGTATGAATTGGAGGGAAGGTAACCAAATGGCTGAGGATAGAACGACGTGGCAATTTGCTTGTGATCTCGTACGGGATTAAGGCGTCTGGAAATAGAGAGACAGACAGATATTCTACTCGAACGTTTGATTTAGCAGGTGCTTTAATTTACTCTGCATTTAAATTAGTGGGTGATTTGCTTTGCTCAGTCATTTTATTTACTAATTTTATTGAGTTACAGGGACATCTAGTTTATTTTTAATCTACTGGGTTGTTTGATTTACTGGGTGAACTCGATTTATTGGTTTTATTTTACTGGATGATGTGTTTTATTNCTGAATGGTATAAGTCATCGCGGCTGGGTGAAGGTTATGTGCATTATCGATTACAATCCGTGAGAGGCGACCGGAAGTTTTTCGGTCATGCTCTGCCACTTGAGATGTTGGCCGCTCCCCTACCTTTAATTACCGTACTTCAGTATAATGATGCCATTTTACTTGTTACAGGCTGACAGTTTATTCAGTTTGGGAGATACCACTTCACAATGACGCAATTTAATCCTGCACTGCTCGGTAGCCTCGCCCTAGGCCAATAAATTTTGCAAGTTGACTAGGACTGGCTCCCCCCCCCCCCCCCCGAGACTATGGGGCCACAAATCCACTGGTAAACCCCTCGTGCTAGAACTCCTCCTGAACTTTAAATAAATCTCAAAATATCAACCAAGCTAGAACAACTTCTGCCATTTATGTGTGTCTGTCGCCCGTCGACCCATCATAAGTATTCAGTTTGTTCATAAAATCTACCTTGCATATTGATCCCAGGCACCACTAAACCAGCCACACACATGACAACTGCGTGGTGGATGACAGACTTACCAAAATGAAGTTGTCCATCTCTCTCCATTACAGTCTCAAGGGGCCGTATTTTCATTAGCTTTGGACACTCTACACGCCTCTTCATTGCCAGTTCACTTTTGCATATGGCCCATTAGATGTTTTTAGGGAAAAGACTACCAGGAACAAAAGCCTGTTGAGCTGCTGACAATTCTCTGCCAGCACCAAGTCCCGTCTTCCATATTGCTCATTCCTTCCCGAACGACGGAGATCATCATTCACTGCTATGCTGTATTTAAGTTATTTCATATTGCTATCAGATAACATTTCAAGTAACGCATTTCATTGTCACAGCCGGCAGGAAACTGAGAAGAGCTTTCGATCGTGGTGGTACAGGAACGGTATTATCACTCAGGCTCCTATGACTCACTTTCACCTGAATAAAATCGCCTGGCGTTAATTACAATAAAATGATGCAGCTTTTCTTACCATGAGAGAGTTACAGATGACAGTAATAACACTCAGGCTCCAACGACCCACTCTCAGCTCCATTAAACGGTCTGGCGTTAGAGGAAACAAATACTGGAATTGTATCAACGATGAGTGTTAAAGGATATAAGTGTCATACAGGAGAATGGTATGTGCCTCGATGCAGAGATGAATTAGTTAGGAAAGGTGCAAGACAGCCTCATTACTAAACATTGCTTTCTCTCTCTCTCTCTCTCTCTCTCTCTCTCTCTCTCTCTCTCTCTCTCTCTCTCTCTCTCTCATCACGTCGCTATTTCCGTGCATTTATCGCTACCCAGTTCTCCGATTCGGCCCATCACTGTCGCTCACGCTTTCTCTCTCTTTCACTCACACTCCCTCTCAGATGACACGGAAGCAAATTATCAACAAATCTCTTGGCTACTGAAAGCTTTGATATATTACCAAGGAGTTCACTTAATTACAAAGAAGGGCCATTAGCCAGGTCTTTTTAAAAAGTTATTGAATTTAAGTATCAGTTTGCCAGTGATGCAGTGCTAATAGCAGATGTGGAGTGGAAGCCAAAAGGTTTGGTAGGAATCTTTAGAAGTTCCGGTATAATTTGAAACAGATTACAGAAAAAAAACAAAGGCAATGGAGTTTAAAAGAGGCACAGAGACGAATGGTGGGTACAGAAATCGATAGTGAGCTACTGTTCAAGTTTTTAGGATGTGCTGTGAACAAAAATGGAATTTGAAAGGTGATATGGGCGCTAACAGCAAAGAACTGAAAACCAATAGTCAGAGTGGGAGTAAAGAAAACATTCCATGACAATCCAACACTACTGTACAATAGCGAAACGTAAATGATAATTGAAGGATACAAACCTAGGCTGACAGCTGCAAAACAAGCAACTACAGATGTGGTCTTGGAGTGATACGAAGGGACAGATGGACAAATGAAAGGATTTGTGAAGAATGTAACGTAGAGGGTGAGGTTATGGGAAATGTCAAATGAAACTCCTTGCGGTGATTTGGCCAATGGCCATGTCAAGCAAATGGAGAATGAGAGATTGATGGGAAAAGTGAGGAGGATGGGAGGAGAAAGAGAGGAAGGCCGAGAACGAGAGGGAGAGTTAAGGTGAGAGAGTATGTAAAGGAGGGTGTTGTATCGCTGGAAGAGGGATCGTCACTGAGTAGAGACAAAAATGCCTGGAGGTCCTCTGTCGAGGCCACCCCTTACGGAATGGAATCTCAGGCAATTGAACAGTTTATCTCTGATGAAGTGTTGTAGCTTTCAAACGATGTCAGACATCTCAGCTCTTGTATTCATGGTATCACCAGATTATTTCTTCTGCTTGAGAATAACCCCTCCTAGTCTTAAAGCAACACTTCACTACAGAAATATCGTCAACGAAATTATTTTTGTAATTCCTGTAATAAAAGAAGTTTCTTTGAACTATAGTAAAAGTCTCTGAATGTAGCTGGAATAAATTAGAGCATATGTCATAACAGTGAAGGAGTAAAGAAAGTAAATCTCTTCTATTCTCCACAGAATTACCTATTTTGTTCGGGCTTCAAACTTACCAGCCAGCGACCGGCCCCAACACTGGAGGGATCACAGTCACTGAGGCTGGAACAGAAAGATTTGTGAAGTGACAGAGACCAGGTAATATGGGAATGTAAAAAGAAAAAAAAAGTTGGGGGGGGGCAGAATAATGGTCAGTCAGTCCTATATTATCCCGGTAGAGGTGTAAGGATCCACGACCTGGTTACCGCAGTCCAGTCAGTTAAATGTAGATAAATAACCGTCTTCCTTTGATGACATTACGTGAATGAAAAACCTCCAGTTGCCTAACGGGACTCGAACCTATACACTGCCGTTACTCCAAACGGGGCATTATAACCACTTACTTCACCACCAGGTGCCTCAGAGAAAGTCCCTGATGGAATTACTAATATCCCGATTACTGAGTACCTCTTTTATACGCTCAAGTGGGATCGGATTTTCCTTAAAGACGATCCGTGGTGCTGTTGATTCGGCGGTGTTACGTCATGGTTGGTGACGTCATGGCCAGGAGAACTAACGTGAACGAGGGAGGGCGACTTCACAAAGAGCTGTATTCTTGTCATCTTAGGAAGCTTTATGGCACCACTTACTTGGTTATTTCTGTTGATGACACATTAGTATTCTCTTGCATGTTTTTCATGCAAATTATTTTCGTATTAAAAAACTTAACTGACATGCAGGACAATTATACCGTATGTTACGTAAACTTTATGCCAAGGAAAAATTAGGTAGAAAGCCCAGTCTCACGAGAATACGACTGCAGGATGATCCTCAGCACCTCTTCCTTGCCAGTTTTTTTGTGTTTACGATTTGTTCATATTCTGCTGTTTGATATTTATGGACATTCTGTGCAGCCTATATCAGGCTCACTGCAGGAGGGTGGTACCTAGAATTAACCCTTCTCCATGTTGACATAGTACGAATGCAGAATGAGTGCAAGTAGGAAGAACTGTGCATATGAAAATCGACGTGCTCTGATAGCTATATTTCTCTGTCTTAGAATAACCAACAGGATATAAACATTTGCAAGCATATCATAGGACATACCACCAACACCCACGTTAGATGTCCGCTACGCCAAGAGTTATAACCCTAGACTCGAAGAACATACATCGTGAGGCAAATTTGCTAAGCACTGAATTAATATGTAAATATCACATAAGGGAATACCGTATGTGTAAGATACAAAATAATCACCAAGGAATAGATCCAACTAAATCTCGGAAATCAAGAACCCGTGACAAGGAGCGACCACTGTTGGTGCGAGAAGAGTGAGTGTCTGTGTGTGACTGTATGTTGTGAGGATCTTTTATTACGCACAACCATCTGGCAACAACTTGGCCTGGGTAATGGATGCTCATAACTCAAGCTTCTTTGTATTGGTCGTTACGGAGATTGAACATTCTTATCTACTCTGATTATATTCATTGTCGATGAGAACACTAATAATGAAATCTAAGGAAAAAATGCCATAAAGATCGGGCATGCCTTAAATCTCTTAACCACATCATATCTTATCTGTTATATTTAGTTATAAATTCGAGTCAGAGCTAACTATGCAGCGGCTGACAGATGCCAGTGTTATTTACTTTGCTGCCGCTGTCGAAAATGTTGTACTTGTATCGCTGACACACCGTGCACGTTGCCAGACGCTGGCCTGAATCATTCATTGAACCTTCACTCCAAATTGTGCTGTCTGCTGCAGTTCTATCACGGAAGAGTTTGATTATATCACATTTACTCTCTTAACTGAACTGACTGTGTTCACAGTTGCCCTTAACTCCCTGAGTGGCTGGATATTCGCTCGGCTGAATAAAGCTGTGTTCACCAAAAATAGGACTGCCAAAGTCTGACAACACTACTGAGAGGTTAACTCCTTTAATTGTGCCAATAATTAAACCAAACAAAACCATAGCTTCAATGAATGGAAGGGGTTACTACTGATGCTGTCTTAAGTTTGCCTGTAATGTTATACAGAACAGGTGAACTGGCCAATTACTGGTCATGAAACTTGGGAATGATGTTCATCTTCGTTGAAATTCTCCCGTATACTATATGGGAGAACTAAAAAAAATAAAAATGTGGCTTAAAAATGTAGGGAAACTGACTGTTATACTGCTGGCTTTCCTAGGCAATCACATGTAGTTGTCATACAAACCACTAATACTAAGCAATCAGAGTTTCTTACGACTTGTATTATCTGCTTTTGCATACCAAGTAATGAGTTTAATAACAAAAACTTCTCTCGTATCATCATCCTACCCGTATTCACCAGTAATAAATGAGGTGGAAGGGATCTAGAAGCAGGGGCAAGAAAGGCCAAAAGTAAGAAAAATTCTCTGTAGAATGTCCAGCTACGTGGGCGATATTTCCATTCACTCAGTACTTGAACCTTCGAAATCCTCATTTCCACTTCACAAGCCTAACGATCGGTACGAAAGTATGTGGAATATAGATTGTTCTATCCACTGCCTGATTAGGAAAAGGATGCAGCCTTTATCACGTGCATCCCCGTACAAACATACTTTCATCACTATCCATCAATTTTCAATTCTTTCCCTCTCCCAGTTCATCGAAATTCTCTCATTCACACAATCAACAACCTCATCCACTGACCACCTTTGCCTTCCACATCTCCTTCTGTCCCCTACACTCGAACTCATATGTACCATTTTCACATTTTATTCAAATTAATTTTCTCCGTGTGACGATATCATCAACGCGTACTCGCCTCCCCTTTTATTCAGTAGAGATCCTTATTCCATATTCTCCTTTTCTTTTCTTGTCACTTCTATGCAGCCCCCATACTTTCCTTTACAGCCTCGTTTCTACAGCACTCAGTCTTGATACCTGATACTCATACTACTCCAAAATTAGGTCTTATACCAAAACGCCAATGTGGTCCCTAACACACTTTCATACAGCCCTCCTGCAACCTTTAAGCTCAAATCTCACTTCCGTAATAGAGCCCTCATAGCATCATCCACTTTACTTCCTTGGGCTGACCAATCAAGCCACTGCTTCCTTTTCAAATATTTCTTTCTGTTCTGATACTGCACCAAGATACCTCAGTTCTCCATCTATTTCCAACCTCTCTCCATTCAAGAACAAATTACATCGTGAGTTACCTTCTCTCAGTAACCATAGTCTTACTCATTACTACATTTACTTTCAGGTCACGTCGCTCACAAACAGTCATAAATCTCTGAACACATCTACACAGATTTCGCGTATGATTAGCAGGTACCAGAATATCATCTATATAAATCAGGTTTTTATTATCCTACCCTAATCATCCATCACAAGCCTCCCTCCCGCCTCCGAAACTCTTACTTTGAACAGCCATAAGGACATCGATTACGATTGTATTACTCAAATTCTAATACTGAACGGCTCACTGAAATATCTACCAACTCTATAACATACTGCACTACCAACACAGACTCTTTTACAGCATTAAAAATTTTATCTTACATAACGTACATACGGTAAATACCACCTTCCATAATTCCTTCCCTTTTAGATGCAGGAACATCTCTTGGTGAAACCCTGCTCATTAATCACTCGCTAAGTTTTTT
>JAGKTI010041806.1:0-10197 GCA_018397915.1 Birgus latro
ATAAAATGAAACTGGGTCGCGATGAAAAAAGTTTGAAGAACACTGATGTAAAGGACAAGCATAAAACTGAGGGAAGTATCAATAGCATTTTAAGTAAAATGGGACACACAGGCACTCAAACATCATTCAAGCCTTTGGAATCCTGGATCCACCTCACATGCACAAATGATTAGGGTAAGAGAAACATTCAGTCCCTTATTACCCTTTTGTGATACATACCAACTGATTCTAATTATTACAAACCTCTATAACTTCATCCATTTTTTCTCTAACTCTGGCCTTAGTTTCTTTTATGTCATCAAGAAATTCCTTGCCAGCCCCTCTTATCTGACTCTCCTGCTTCACCACTTCCCATGATGCCACACTCTGTAACAAAATAAGAGAAATCAGCTCAGAGCTAAATATTTTCAGGATTCTACCTATTACTCTCAGCTAAATATATTGTAAAACTGTCTAAGTGCCAGGACAAAATATATATATTTTTTTTTTATGTGTCCGACTCTGGGCATAGGCTTCACAGCCTGCTATCAAGGCCCAGTCGTCCTCCTACAATCTACATGTCACCACTTCGGCGCTTAACACCCACTGTCCATATTGAATACATGCTAGGGCTGTCTCATACAGGACTGGTGTATTGGTATTAGCGGGGTCATTTTTACGACATGTCGGCGGGTCTCCTGGTAGATCAGTAAAGCCTGATTTAATGAAATTCAAATTCTTAAACTGTTCCCTGCACCAGCGAGGATTCGAACCTGGGTCCCTCGGGACTGCAAGCCAACTGTCTACCGATCGAGCTACCGTATTAACACTCTCAGGCTCCTAATACTCACTTTCAGCTAAATAATACTGGCCAGCATTAGCTAAAAGTTGTCCAATGCAGGTTCAATCATCTCTCCTGTGTGTTCCTGGCACCCACCAACCCCCATCCCATTCCTGCTGCTGCTGCTGCAGCAGGATGGATGAACAGAAGGACGAACAAAGGAAAGATGTGGCGCTCTCAAAAGGAGAGGGCCTCTCTGGCTTCCTCCTTCCATAATGCTCTGAAAGCTTTGCACCAATAATGGCAGTAAGTACATGGGGGAGAGAGAGAGAGAAACAAAGTGTGGGGTTAATATCACTCATTAACCCCGTTACCTCCTTCTCTTGTGCACCATCTGTATGGCTGGCCACAGTTGTACGGAACACTTAGTTTGTCGGTTGTGGTGGAGAGTGCCAGAATACAATAGTTTACCTCTGTTGGTTTGTTCATACCTGGGCTCCCTCTCTCTCTCCCTCTTCCAGTCTCAGAAAGAAAAAAAAAAAAAGTGAGCATGCAGAGGACTGGTTATAAAGCCACGAGAAGGCCCCCAACCTACCCACACACCACCCACCAACCCACCCCAAATCCCGGGGTGGTGGTGACAGTGATGGTGGTGGCGGCAATGGTGGTGGTGGTCTGTTGTATTGCCTCTGCGTTCCTTTAAAACCAAGATAATAAAGATCAGTTATGGTTCCCTGCGTGTCAGCAGGTGGGTTAGCAGAGGGTCGTGCCCCTTGTGCAGCAATTAACTCTAGAGACGAATGGCCACCCCTTGAGGGATTGTAGAGTCTGGCTGGAGATGGGAGGGGAGGGGGATGATCGGTTGTTTTTCCCCACGTCAAGTGTTGCAGGAGGGTTGGTGCCCCTCCTCATTAAACAACTAACTCATAGGACAATGGCCACCCTTTACAGTATTAAGACATCTGCCAACAGACAGACAGACAGAATTCTAAGCATGACACATTTTTTTGCTTAATACTAGCACTGTAGCATAAAACATTAACTTTTAATTTGAAAAACAACTTTACTGTGAATCATGAGCAATTTTTCATGACAACGGTTGTTACTTCAAGAACAACTTAATAAAATGACTGTTGGTAGGAAATGCTTGTGTAAAAATTCTGAACAAATGCACAAATCAAAAACATGTAATAATTCAAGTGAAACTTAATACTGTACAGTAATAAAATGAGGTGTGCTTAAACAACTGTTCTGAACATGTGCAAGAAACTTAAAAGTGATGTTTATTCAACAGCACCTTAATACTGTACAATAATGGAATAAAAAATCCATCCTATAAAATGCTCACATCATGTGCAAGAATATTAAATGCAGTGTTCATTCAAGAGACAACTGTAGCAGAGAAATGCATACATAATTGGTCTCAACAAATGTAAAATCACAACATAAGCCAAGGGTATGGAATGTGATACAGCCTACTAATGTTTTGTTCAATTTCATTTTTAAAGGCTCAAACATGCTTGCATGCATCAGCCTTAGTCATCTAATGGTGGCTCTCCATGCTGCTCAATCTCTGGAAGCTTCCCTGTTCAGTCGCTTATCCCTGAGGTCACACTCAATGACCTCATCCCAGGTCTTTTTCAGTCTACCTCTTGCAACCCCACCCCTAAAGTTAACACTTCTCACTTTCTACAGCCAATTATCATACCCCATCCTCTCCACTATGCCCAAACTATCTCAACCTACCTCTTCTCATCACAACACCAATACACTCCAGTCCCATCCTATCTCTAAACCCTTCCATCATAAACCTGGCCCTCCCTCCCATGCCTCACACTCAAGGACGCACTGCACATCCACCTAACCATTGTCCTTTTAATACGTTTGAGCCAGTGAATATCCTCTTTCTTTACTGCCCAGGTCTCACTACCATACAGCATTACACTCTTAACACATGCTGCATACAAAGATCCCTTAGCACGGATGGAGAGCCGTCTCAATGTCAGGAGAGGCAACACCTCCCTGAACTTCATCCAACCATTCCTCACTCTAGCTAGGGATGGCTCCAGCCCCATCTCCAGTACATAACATCTCTACCAAATAACACAGCTCTTTCACACACTCAAGAGACTTGCCAGCAAGACCAATCCTTTTTTCACTTGACAATCTCCACATGTTGAAGAAAAAAATGCTAAGATAACATAAATTTGTGGATAGAAAGCAGCAGACAGGTTCAAAAGACAAGGATAATGGTAACACTGCACAGGGAGGATACCCTCCAAAGAGAAAAGAGCAAAGTGTACCTGACGAAGGACAAAAAAAAAAAAATAAATAAAAAAACTACAGCATGCAGAGCATGCAACTGTTAATATACAAATCCAGGTCTCTCATCCAGTTACATGTGGTATGTGAAAACTGGAAAAAAATTTGGCTAAGAAACCAAGAGAGATGTAAATGGACAGAGCTGCCTGGAGACTCGTTATGATGCTGAGGGGCTTGGAAGATTACTGGATGAGAAAACAATCTCATATCACAGAACAATATCAATTCAACACTTAATTATAATATATATGTTATATATACTACCATAAAACACACACACACACATGACTGTGCATTAAGTCGACCGATATATTTAATATTCAAGGACTCTTTAGGTCAAGGTAAACTACTTGATATTTGGAAGAATGCAAACAATTTTCCCCAATTCAAGAAAGGGAATAGACAGAATCCACTCAACTACCGATCAGTACCACTGACCAGTGTTGTAAGTAGTAGTGGTGGTCAGCGCAAACAAAAGATGACCTTGCGCAAGCGCAATGTGCAATCCAAAGTTCACTACCTTGCGCAAGTGCAAGTGCGCAATCTGACTAATATTTAGCTTGTGCAATGTCGCAAAGCGCAAGGGCAAACCATTTGCATATATTCGTGAGAATTACTGTAAAATACAGTATTGAGATATTTACCTAAATTAGCACACTTACTTCTATCTATCTATCTATTGCCAGACGCCATAATCCCATAAGGGGTGGCCATCTGACTTTGAGTTATTCATTTTACGGGGAGGGGCACTGACCCTCCACCAACCCACTTGTTGACACGTAGGGAGCACGTATGGTTTGGTTATATGGTTACCACCCAGCGTTGTAAATGGTTTCTTGGCTTACTGGAAACCATTTGGCTTGTCACTCAATGTAAAGCCACCTGTAAAAGAAAAAAGCAGTAAGAAGTGACAGGAAAGATGGGAGAAATAGGAAGAGAGGAGGGTAGGCACAGAAAAAGAATGATAAGGCTAAGGAAGAAGTAGGCAGCACTACATCAAGTGAGTGGATGATGGTTGCCACCTTACTTACTTTTACTTATTATTTTCTAATATCTGTAATTTGCGTAAGTGCGCTTGGACAATGTTGCAAAGTGCTAGCGCAAACCATTTGCATATACTGTATTGTATTTGTGGGAAATGTTGTAAAATATTGAGATATTTCAATATACAGTATGCGCGGAAAGTGCTGATGCCATCTTAAAAAAAAGAAAACAGTCTTGTGGTTAGCAAGGAGAAACAAATAAATTAACACTCACCACTGAATTTAATATTTATTGGCATTCCCCTTCACCTTTATTATCTTCTTAAGGCGTCTAGGGAGACTGATGGCGTAGTTTTGCAGAACAGACGGACTAAAACTGCTCCATAGCTGCTTGACTGCAGCCTCAAGTTTAGGCAAAGATGATGTGTCCACACTATGCAGCTGCCGCTTCATGTGCGCCCATAAATTCTCAATGGGATTGATATCTGGGCTGTTTCCGGGCCAATCTCGAATAAAGGGAACCTCACAGTCTGTTAGCCACTGTTTCACTGACTTTGCAACATGTGCAGGGGCAGAATCTTGCATAAATACTCTTGCCTTGGTTTTATCAAAAGAGTCACTTAAAACATCACATAAGAGCTCCAAATAATTGTTCTGGTTCACTTTTTCATTTGCAGGTAGAATTACCAACCTACCAACACCATAATATGTAAAGCAGCCCCAAGCCATGAGTGAGGCTGGGTATTTAACAAACTTGGAAGTGTACTTAGGATCCAGGGGGTCACTGCCTGGTTTGCGGTACACTCGTGATGAAGGGGTACCAGTGACAGTAAATTTTGACTCATCACTCCAAAGCACAGTTTTCCAGTGCTCCTCACTCCAGGCAAGATATTTCTTACAAAAATTTACTCTCTTCTTCTTCTTCTGAAGTGCAGTTAGCAGTGGTTTTTTACGAGCACAAAAACTCCTGTAGCCCAGATCGTCATGCAACAGCTGCTGCACACTTCTGACAGACACATCTGCCAGCAACTGTGGGTTCTTTTCTTTTAAATCCCATGCTGTTAGCCTTGGATCCTTGCTAACTTGCCTTGAGATCAGCTGACGGGTCCTGAAGGTTGTCTTACGAGGTCTCCCAGGCTTGGGAAGTGGAGTGGGAGGAATGGCCTCCCCACTGTCCTTGAACCGCTTCACCAGTCTCTGCACTGTCCTCAGTCTAACACCATCTGATTTGCAATAAATGGGAGTTTGTGGCCAGCTTTGTATAAAGTAATCACTTCCACACGTTTGTCCTTGCTTGTGGTTACTTTAGGCATGATGAGAATGTGGTAGGTAACCAAATAACTGTGTTATTTGAGTCAAAACATGCCCTCGTGGTGCATCACACACAGAGACAATCCTCCTCCTGTGGCTGCCCAAAAATTACTGAGCCTGCTCCTGTGGTGCCAAACCTATCAAGCAGGGTTGCCAGCTCTTGTTGAAAAAGCGTCAGCTTATTTCGCATCACAGGGGAGGGTAGTATTGACCCTACTTCACTTAACGGGGAAAAAAATGACTTCGGCCCTTTAGCGTCGATACTTTCCGCGCCTACTGTATTAGCATACTTACTTTAATTTATTATTATTCTACCTATCTATTGCCAGATGCCTTAATCCCTGGCCACAAACAACAAATTGCCTCCATGTCACCCTGTGACCCTCCATTTCACTGCCCTGCTCCCAGATCACACCCCTCTCTCTCATATACCACTCCACTCCATCCCTCCATCTCATCCTTGGCCTCCCCCTCCCTCTCACTCACATACACTTTCCTCGTTAGTCTCTCACTCTCAATCCTCTCCATATGGCCAAACCACCTTAATGTGTTTCTCCTAACGCTTCCTATTCCATCCACACCATAACGATCCTTCACGCCATTTGTCAGTCTGCCTCGACATGCTCCTCCCAAATAACTCATTTATTTCCATTCTCTTGGTCATTTGAATTTCACATTCTTCATCTGGCTGCCAAGACTGGGCAGTACAGCCGGTACTCCTGATACTGGAGGCATCGATTACCGACAGATTAAATTGAAATTATTTACTGTGAAATAAAATTATTCACACACACACACCAAGTGACTAAGCCGATAGGACTGGAGAAAGGCGTTGTTAACTCGTGGAAGTTCATACGAGGAGTGAGCAGAGCGGAGAGGGACAGGGAAACAAAAGCTGTGATGTTGCCAGTTTTACTTTTATCTGCATTTTCTCAAGATGTCTTGTTTAATAATTTAATATAGATATACAATAGCATATGCAGTTCCTAACAAATATCATTAAAATATATTATTTAAATCAAATATCCACAGCCTAACAAATTATTAGGCTGTGGATATTTGATTTAAATAATGTTTTAATTATTTTTGTAAGGAATTGCATATGCTACTCCTAATAAATAATGTATTTTTAATTTATTATTTTTTATTAATAATAATAATGTTGAAGCATTTTAAGGAATGCTACTACCCTCCCGCCTCCCCCCAACAATCCAGCCCTCACGACCTGCCCGAGCTTCCCCCATCCCTTGTCCAGCCATGTGGGCAGTTCCCAAGACCACGTGTCCACAGGACATGTGTGCAAGGCAGGTGCGCAAGCACAAATTCATTTGTGCAAGCGCAACTAAATTTGCACTTGCGCACATGCCTTTTCATGTGCAAAAGCGCAATATTGCGCATGGTCTTGTGTGGTGCGCAATGTGCAAATGATATTCACTGGAGCGCAAGGGTGCACAACTGTGCTTTGCACAAGTCCTTGCGCACCTGCCCAGCACTGGTAAGTACAATACTAGTAAAAAAAAAAAAAAGGTTTTAGGCCTGGTATCCCCGAAGGGCTAAGGCATTTCCCCTGGATAGAGGACTTTTGGATTGGAGCGTGTAGCATTTTATGACCGGATGCCCTTCCTGATGTCTACCAATGACCCTTGGGTGGATTCGACCCTCTGACCCTATGGCCAGAGCGGAGCGCTCTAACCCACTGAGCCACTAGAAAAGCTGATAAGAAAAGTTTGGGTAAACCATCTACAACACAATGCAGTAAAACCTCGATATAACAGACTTCAATAGACCGGAATTCGCTTTTATCAGACTCGAGGCGCTACCGGACTAAATTCCTATACAGTAATTCCTCCATTATCCGACATAATAGAGCCAAAGGCATGTCCGGATATTGGTTTTGTCCGGATATTGGTCCTGAAGCTCCAGCATTGGTTTTTCATGACCCTAACCTAACCTAACCTAAATCAGAAAACTACCTTCCTACCTCCGTACTGGACATGTATAGCACTTATTTAGGTCCCTTTTCACATAAATAATGCACATATAGCATGAATTTATTGAATTTTAACCAAAAAAATGATGATTTAGAGGTGAGTGAGTCACAGGAGCTCAGAACTTGCCAGCATTGTATAAGTAAGTATCGGACATGGAAATCATCTTTTCTCACATTTTATGCACTAAATTATTGGATACAAAGCATCAAATACAGTAAATGATATAAATTGCTACCAGAAAAATGGTTAGGTTAGGTTAGGTTAGGTTAGGTTATGACCGGACATGAAATTCGCTGCTTCAACCTTTTTCATAGCTGGTGCACTTAATAACCATGCATGAAAGAATGGGAAGTTGTTGAAGGCAGTGAAGAGTATGTATGAGGGTGCTAAGGCTTCAGTGCGTGTGGATGGCAAACTGAGTGAATCTTTCCATTTGAAGGTTGGATTGAAACAAAGATGTGTCATGTCTCCATGGTTGTTCAATCTGTATATGGATGGGGTTATAAAAGAGATACAAGGTCGGGCAGTGGATGTTGGAGCGGCCCTAGTGAGAGAGGGCAGTGTTTGGAAACTACCTGTACTGTTGTTTGCAGATGATACTGTGTTGTTGAGTGAAGACGAAGGGGAGCTGCAAGGCTTGGTAGATGAGTTTGGGAGAGTGTGTAAGAAACGGAATCTAAAGGTGAATGTGGGGAAGAGTAAAGTGATGGTCTTTGAGAGAAGTGAAGCCAGTGAGTGTACAGTGAGATTGGATGGGAAGGAAATGGAGAATGTGAGTGAATTTAAGTAATTGGGCAGTGTGATGAGTAAGGATGGTAGTCTGGAGGGTGAAGTGCTCGAAAGGGTACAGCAGGGAAGGAAGGTTGCTGGTTCGTTGCAAGCAGTGATAAGAAACAGGGAGGTGAGCATGGAAGTGAAAAAGTTGTTACATGACAGTATTGTGATACCAACTCTGAAATATGGAAGTGAAGCTTGGACCCTGTTGGAAGGACAGAAGTCAAGAGTGAGAGCAGTGGAAATGAGTTATTTCAGAGGAGCATGTGGAGTCACATGGAGAGACAGACTAACAAATGAGGAAGTGAAGGAGCGTTGTGGTGTGCTTGAGGACGTGATGGGAAGCGTTAGGAGAAACACGTTAAGGTGGTTTGGACATGTGGAGAGGATGGAGAGTGAAAGACTGACGAGGAAAGTGTATGTGAGTGAGGTGGAGGGGGCGAGAGGGAGGGGGAGGCCGAGGATGAGATGGAGGGATGGAGTGGAGAGGTATATGAGAGAGGGGTGTGTGAGTTGGGAGCGTGGTAGTGAAATGGCAGGGGGCAGAGTGACATGGAGGCGATTTGTTTGTGGCCACCCTGTTCGGGATTGAGGCGTCTGGCAATAGATAGATAGATAGATGAAAGAATTAAATTAAAAGCAGGAAATTATGATTAACACAATGTTAGGTTAGGTTAGGTTAGGACCGGACATGAAATTCACTGCTTCCACCTTTTTTCTAGCTGTTTTACTTAAGAACCATGCATGGAAAAATTAAATTGCAAGCAGGAAATTATGATTAACATTTAGGGCAATTTTTTAACACATGTACAGCATGATGGAAACAGGTTAGGCATGAAAATCTTTATGGTAACCATAGGTTAGGTTAGGTTAGGACCGGACATGAAATTCACTGCTTCCACCTTTTTTCTAGCTGTTTTACTTAAGAACCATGCATGGAAAAATTAAATTGCAAGCAGGAAATTATGATTAACATTTTTNTGGAGGCGATTTGTTTGTGGCCACCCTGTTCGGGATTGAGGCGTCTGGCAATAGATAGATAGATAGATGAAAGAATTAAATTAAAAGCAGGAAATTATGATTAACACAATGTTAGGTTAGGTTAGGTTAGGACCGGACATGAAATTCACTGCTTCCACCTTTTTTCTAGCTGTTTTGCTTAAGAACCATGCATGGATAAATTAAATTGCAAGCAGGAAATTATGATTAACATTTAGGGTAATTTTTTAACACATTAACAGCATGATGAAAACAGGTTAGGCAAGAAAATCTTTATGGTAACCATAGGTTAGGTTAGGTTAGGACCGGACATGAAATTCACTGCTTCCACCTTTTTTCTAGCTGTTTTACTTAAGAACCATTCATGGAAAAATTAAATTGCAAGCAGGAAATTATGATTAACATTTAGGGTAACTTTTCAACACATTAACAGCATGATGAAAACAGGTTAGGCATGAAAATCTTTATGGTAACCATAGGTTAGGTTAGGTTAGGACCAGACATGAAATTCACTGCTTCAACCTTTTTTCTAGCTGTTTTACTTAAGAACCATGCATGGAAAAATTAAATTGCAAGCAGGAAATTATGATTAACATTTAGGGTAATTTGTTAACACATGTACAGCATGATGAAAACAGGTTAGGCATGAAAATCTTTATGGTAACCATAGGTTAGGTTAGGTTAGGTTAGGACCGGACATGAAATTAACTGCTTCCACCTTTTCTCTAGCTGTTTTACTTAAGAACCATGCATGGAAAAATTAAACTGAAAGCAGGAAATTATGATTAACATTTTTGGTAATTTTTTAACACATGTACAGCATGATGAAAACAGGTTAGGCATGAAAATCTTTATGGTAACCATAGGTTAGGTTAGGTTAGGACTGGACATGAAATTCACTGCTTCCACCTTTTCTCTAGCTGTTTTACTTAAGAACCATGCATGGAAAAATTAAATTGCAAGCAGGAAATTATGATTAACATTTTTGGTAATTTTTTAACACATGTACAGCATGATGAAAACAGGTCAGGCATGAAAATCTTTATGGTAACCATAG
>JAGKTI010041807.1:0-10197 GCA_018397915.1 Birgus latro
TGCCGTCGCAATACATGTAAAGATAATATTTTGTTTACGCTGGAGAGCAGAGCAATCAAATCATCATCATCATCATCATTTTATAGTGGTAGGTAAATAGCGTTCTACTTGAAATTCTCTGATGCTATGAGTTGTGGTGATGGCTCAACCTGCTGTGTGGGCGTTGCTGTGGCAGTGGCAGGAGAATATGAATAAATGATGAAATGTAGGCATCGCATCGATATCGCTGCCTGAACCGTCCCCGCAACACACAAGAAATCACCCGGCGGAGTGGAAGAGATATATGGACCATCCTTTATATTACATGTATTCTTTTATCTCTAATCTGACCTAAAACTTACGATACGTCTCTCCGTCTTGATGGTGATCCATGACGAGAGATTAACACAAGAACATAGATAAAGAAGCTCCCTGGCAACTCCTCCTTAGATATTTATCTTTGGATATGGCTGGTTAATATCCTTTTGCACATTATTTATGCTGGACTTCGGTGATACTGGAAGGATTTATGCAACATAGACCAAATCACTAAGGAAGAGGTGTTAGGGAACTTCCTTACCCGACGCGGATACCAGCCAAGGTTGTGCCATGCTAAAATATGAGGTTTAGGGAAGGGAGTTTCGCTGTGATGGTCTACGCGGTTAGGTTACCCGGTGGCTCGGTCTGTACAGTGCTGGCCTAATGTGGGCTGGACGCTCACAGTCTACCGCTGCTCAACAAAATCAGCCAATCGTACACAACAACACCGTCTACTAAACTCCTTTCACATTAACTTGGCCTGAATTTTCGTCCCTTTGCAGCTATGTCGCACAGCTTGCTCTGCATACCTATCTATACCCAGACGCCTTAATCCTGTAAATGGTGGCCACAAAGAAATCGCCTCCATGTCGTCCTTTTCCCAGCCATTTCGCTGCCCTCCCCGCAACCCATACCTCCCCTCTCTCATATACCTTCCCTCTCCACTCCATCTCTCAATGACAGAAAAAGACAATGTTTTGGCTCTACACGCATTCCATACCGGTATAACAATTTCGTAATTAGATTTATATTTGTGTTACCGTACTCGCTTGTTACAACCGAACATTCAAGACAGAGAGATGGCAGTTTCAGGTCAAGTTAGTGCTAAAAGACTACAATATACCTTGTGCTTCTGTGTCACCGTCTGTGCCTTGTACCTGTCCTAACCTCCTCCTAGCCACCCTTTCACCTTACCTGTCCTAACCTCTTCCTAGTCACCCTTTCACCTTACCTGTCCTAACCTCCTCCTAGTCACCCTTTCACCTTACCCTTCGAGGTTAATCGTGTCAAGTTTCAAGAGGCACCGGGTAGAAATTTTCAAATTATAGGCTTAAAGTTGGTTTGATTTCACCTAACAGAAATGGGGCACTAATACAACTTGATTTTTTTTTTATTGCAAGGAAGAAGGAACCACAGGGCCAGATGCCTTCATGTGTTGCTGCATGAAATTCGACGAGCCCTAGCGATGAGGTAGGAAATGTTTACTTGGTAACCGTCACAGCAAACCCTCTCATCTGACTGACCCTTTAGAGATCTTTGCCAGGTTGGAATAAATGGGCTACCGTCAATGTTAGTTTCGGATGACCCGCAAACATAATATGCGGGATCATCCTGAGAAACATGCCACCTCGTAAGAGATAAGTAGCAGTTTAGGCAGCTCTAGTGTATAGTGTGCAATATACTGTATAACCTGCCAAGGCCTGCAGAGTGGCGTTAAGTCGCTACGCTTACCGGAGGATTAAACATCACTATTTATCACACGTAGGTTTTTCTTTGGGGGCAACCGAAGGGAGCAAGAAAGCTGCTTATTTGCCCCATACGTTTTCTAAAAGACCACTAAAAGGGATTGGTGAAGGGAAGGAGGACCGGAATCCACCCTCCACCATGTATGGGGTGGGGAGTTGGGGTAAGTTGGAGAGTGGGGTTGGGGAAGCAGAGAAGTGGGAAGGTGAGGCAGAGGGAAAGGGAAGAGAAGGGGGTCAAACTGGGCGGTGGAGAATAACGATATAATACTGTGGTCAGTTTTGTCGGCGTTTTGTGTCCTCTTTAAGCAGATTATCTACTCCTTAAGGACATAAGATAAAGCTATATCCATACCTCATTTCCTTAACATTTGTTCATAGCCAGTAGCATATTCTAATGACTCCCTCTCTCTCTCTCCTATAACAGTTCGGCATTCGATACGGAAATAGTGTTATTGTCGCGTGCGAGCTACCCCGTGCAACAATGAGCTTTGGTGACCTCAGTGTCCACCATATATACACAAGCCGCCTCGTAACTCCGACCCCACACCTGTAAAAGCATTATTGATCAACACTGAGGTATATTATGGAAGAAGCAAACCAAAATAAGGTGAGGGGGACAAAGCAGCGGACTTTTGGGTGCGGTTGGGAAGCTTACTAACGCCTCTTCCATACCTGCTTATTTCTTAATCTGCTCCGTTACTATGCTCTTGTGTGTTATTCTGGCAATCTATGTCGATGTCAAAAATTATATAAGAGGTAGTTTGGAAAATAAATCGTTAAGGAAGAGGTGTTAGGGAGCCTTCTTACCCGGGAAGAGTACGGACCTGTGTCACGTGACAGAGAAAGAGTGGGAGAGGCTGTTGGATGAAGTGAATTAAAAAAAAAATGTAGTGTGAAAAATAAGGACGGCGGGTGTTAGTGCCGAAGTGGTGACATGTGGAGGTCTATGGTACGTAGGGCTGCTGGGCCTCAGGGAACGGGCTGTTAAATCTATGCCCAGAATCAGGCTCATAAAAAAAAGAAAAAAGTCGACCTATGTTCTGTATATACAATCTTTTCGTGTGTGTGTGTGGAGAGAGAGAGAGAGAGAGAGAGAGAGAGAGAGAGAGAGAGAGAGAGAGAGAGAGAGAGAGAGACTACCATCCACACAAATACCAGTGAACCAAAAAGGATCTGGAAGTGTATATAAGCAAAAGTTCATTATTATTACAACTGCCTTAGTCCTTCCCACCGCCACAACCACAACATTTTTTGCTTTATGTGATTTTCCCAGGGCGTGGCAGACTTCCACCGACACCCCTGTCCTCCACATGACACGCCCCACCTCCGCTCTCTCTCTCAGCTGTAGAGGAGAAGCAGGAAAATAAAAGACTGCAAAATTTTCCCTCTGTTCACAAGAATCGTAAGTTTGTAATGCTCGTCTCATGTACCGCGTCTTCTTCCAGGGGACCAAATATTAGGGATCATTTGCGGTGTGGCCTGTGATAAGTGGTATAGTGCGTCCTCGAACTTGTGTGTGTGTGTGTGTGTGTGTGTGTCTGTTGGTAGGGGATCAGTTGGCTATGGAAATGAGTCAATGTTACAAACCTAACAGAACCAGCCTTGCCTAACTCCACTCCCTCTCTCACTCATACTCAAAGCACAGGATGCGGGCAACACCTTTGAACATAATTAAGATAAAGTTTGTCATCGTAAACATAATAGTGCAACGTAGATGATAATGATGATTATGAAATACAAGCCATCTACTGCTGAATATACTTTCTACCCACACCAAGACAGTGACATCCTGGGAACCCAACCTTCCTGCCAAGGTGTCATAATCTGATACGGTGCTCACACACACACACACACACAAACACACACAACGCGAGTTAAAAGCAAGTCTGGAAACTGGGTGGGCCGACCGACTGGTGTATGACTTATTTCATAGTGATAAGTGGATCAAGGGAGGGAAAACGCAGAAAACTAGTGGCTCTTTTCCTTGTGTGTGTGTGTGTGTGTGTGTGTGTGTGTGTGTGTGCGTAAATCACGTACAAATGCCGTAAAAAAGTTGTAAATGGTAAATAAAGCATCGTGTACAGTTCCCTTCATGAGATCCGTTTCTTCTGACTTTCAGTAACTACAGTAACTAAATTATATTGGTTTGGGGTGAAGTTGCATGTAGTAAGTATGCTTGGTTAGCTAAATGGTTACTTTTAATTAAACATTACGTTCAGATATCCAAACTAATATAGCTAATGCTATGCGGTACACTGATGAGAGAGAAAGAAGAATGGAACTTTTGCATGGCACCTAGGCCTATGTACACTAGCTATATGTTTGCCAGTTATTATAATTAAGTGTTTGTGGTCCTCGAAATATGGAGTATTTCATGTTTTTGTTCATACTGACTACATATTAACCCGCCCAGTTACCTTAACTTTGCCTTGACTTTCGTCCTTTTCCCACCTAATGACAGAATAAGACTATTAAAGCTTTTTAACCTTTCAACAGCCAATCCTCGTGACTACCATTATCTTCTAACTTAGTGTTAATCCATTCCTGCAACTCAACATTCATGACTGAAACGGCGATTTCAGGCCTGGGTTAAGTAAAAATAGTAGGCTTATAACAATCTGTCCGACTAAAAGTGAAAACCATGTCAACATTTATACCATACAGTCATGGTTATCCGCCATTATATATTCGACATGAATACCAGTATGTTATAACGAATATATACCACGTTATAACATTACTCACCTTGTCTGCTGCTATCTTCTCTCGAAAGCCATTCTCTCCTTCCTTCTTCCTGTTTCCTTCTTTATCGTGTGTCTCCCTGACCTCCTCCTCAGTCACGTTCTCCTCACTTTTTCACCCTTTACTCACGACCCTTTTCTTTCACGTTACCTTTTTCCAAGTTCCTTTTCGTCTCTTACTTTACATCCCCTTTCCTCTTCTTTCACACATTCTTCCTTCCCCGCCTCCCTTTTATCTTTGTCTCTATATCTGTCAACGTTTTCACCCGTTCATTCACTTCACAATCACACGCTGGAAGCACGGGAGCCAAGCCGCATACCCACCTCCTCTGCGCTCCTGTCCGACACTGAGGCGAGATTAAGATGTGATTGAGCTTAAAAGTTCTCAGCTTCGTCTGGGGAGGAAGACGTTCGAATTTCCACCTCTTCATCCTCCTTCATGACTATCCCCGAAGCCAACTCGTGGGGAAATAGGTGTGGATCATGTGTGCTATAATAATTAAAGCACTGACAGCAGGCTTCAACGATAATAAGGTGCAAATGGGCGATAAAAATAGGTAAAGTATAGGCAAAAACTCTCGGCTTGGCTCCACTCCCTCTTGCCATGCCCCGCCTCCGTGCCCACAGACTGCCAGAAGCCTCGACATTTTTCCCAATTTTCCCTTTTTCCTTTTCACTTCATCGGTTTCCTTTACGATACACGTGTAAAAATACTACAGCCTGACACATAGATGAACCAGTCAGCAGTAAAAGAATAATGAAGAGGGAAAATAAAGCAAATGCCAGCTGAAATACGCTACTATTTGACTGGTTGTGCCTCAAGGGCTCACAGAAATACAGATCACAACAACGACTCTCACATTTTGTCTCATTTATCTCCCAAACCCTTCCCAAACCACATGAAAGCTTTTGGACAACAGAAAGGGGAAATCTGTTATATTTCTACGCTTACTCAGAACAAGAGGAAAGAGGGAGGAAAGGAGGAACGGAGGGAAAATGAGTGAGATTTGGAGGACTGGAGGCACTTTGCAGTCATGGCGACCCGCCTTCTCAACCCTCGACAACTTCATCACCCCAGCATCATTATTTGCTTCTTCCCTCTTCCTTCTTCTTACCCTACTCTCCTCCGCCTCCTTCCTTCCTCCCTCTTACGTTCTCGCTCATCCGGTGTCCTCTTTCCCTTCCTCCTTCCTTATCTCTGTGATGTTTTGTGATTCCATCGTTATTTTAGTCGTACATTTCTCCAACCTGTCGTTTCTAATCTCTTCTTCTCGTTTACTTACTTTCCTCCGCCTCCTTCCTCCCTCCTTCTTACGTTCTCTCCTCCTTTGGGATCCTCTTTCTTCTCCTCCATCTATTTTGCCCCAAGTTTTGTTTCCAATTTCTCTACCCAGTTGATGTATCTTCTCTTCCATATTCGTTATCTACTTTTCCCCGACTCCTTCTTCCCCTCTCTCTTACGCTCTTCCTCGTCTTAAGCCCTTTTTCTCTTCAGCTTCCTCCTTCTCTACTATGATTTTAGTTTTTCCATGGTTCGTTTCATCTAATATCCTCCCACCCAATTTTCTTTTCTTCCTTCGTTCTCCACTTTTCTCAGCCATCTTCCCCACCTTTTTACGTTTCTCCTTTCCTTCCGTTTCCTCCTCCTCCTCTGTCTAATCTTTTCAGTTTTGTTCCCAGATCTAGCATCTCGTCGATTCAAGTAAATTATTTTCTCCCTCTTCCTCCTTTACCAACCTTCCTTCACCTACTCTCCTTTCTTCCACCTCCTTTTCCTCCTCCTCTGCCATCTTTAATTGTGTTCCTAATCTTACATTTTCGCCTACTCTTTTCATTTCCATTCTCTTTCGCTCTACCTACTTTCCACACTTTTATCTCTTCCCTCTTGCGTTTTTTCTCCGCTTCCTCTTCCCATTTTCTGTTTCTTGTTCCCCTTACTTTTCACCTATGTACTTCATTTCTTTCGTTCTTCATTTCCTTTCTCTCTTCCTTCTTCCTCCCCCTCTTTCCCTTCTCCCTCCGCTCTCCGTCCTCCTCTCCTCCCTCTACGTCTTACATTTTTCTGTTCTTTGCTGTTCTTACTTTTTGTCTGCCATTTCTTCCCTATCCTCTCTTCCTTCTGAACCTACTTTCCTCCATGTCTTTCCCTTCTACTTCTTCCTTCTCCGCTCCTTCCTTCTAACTTCTCATCCTTTTAGTTTCCATTGTTCGTACTTCTTGTCTTCTCCCCTTTTTTTCTCTCTCTTCTCTTCCTCATTCTAACCCGCTTTCTTCCTCCTGTCTCAATTCACTCCTACGTTCTTCCTCCACTTTCTCCTCCGTAATCTCTCTCTCTCTCTCTCTCTCTCTCTCTCTCTCTCTCCCTCTGCACCTTTTCTCCTACCCTCCTTCCCAACCTCACCTCTCTCTCTTCATCTCGCCTTTCCATATCACTCTCCCTTTCTCTCTCCACCAGTAATCCCTCCTTTCTTCCCTCTCATCCTTCCTTTCTTTCCTCCTTCCCCTTCCATTTCTTCTCATCCCCCTCTTCCCTTACCTACCTACCTCCCTTCTTCCTCCCTTTCCTCCCTCCCTCCCTCTCATCTTCCTTTCCTACCTCCCTCCCTTCTTCCTTCCCCTCCCTCCCCCTTCCTTTTTCCTTCCCTCCGTTCTCCCTCCTTCTCTCACTTCATGTTTTTCTCCTTTTTTTTTTTTCACCCGCCCCCCCCCTCTTTGCGCACGTTCCTCGAAGCCCAGTAATTATTCTCCTCTGCGCAAAAGACGGTGACACAGCTTTACATGTCACCGCTTGGACACTAATACGCACCGTCCATACTGCATGCTAAAGCTGCTTCATTCAGAGTGGGTAGGATGCTGGTCACGAAGAAGCGCTATGGAAAGTAAGTAGGGCCGTGAAGAGTATATTTTTTTATTTTCTTTCTTTTTTCCGTCATATCTTTACAGCCCAAGCAAACCTCAATGTGAAATATCTTGACGGTATTCGGGTTACTTCTCTATGTAATTCCAGGTGTCGTAGCTCCCTTCTGTTAGCGATTCATTTTGCTTATTACATACTGAGACCCTCCTGTATGTCATTAAAACAGAGCTGTAATATCGACATGGGTTGCATCTAAAATATACAAAACGATACTGATGTCTAAAAAGCAGAATAGATCAGTTACGGAAATGTGTTACCAAGTAATACCTATTATTATCATTATTATTATCATCATCATCATTATTATCATTATCATCATTATTATCATCATCTTTATTATTATTATTATTCCAAGAGGGGATAAAAGTTTACGACCTAATTTCCTGTAATTTTATCACGCTGGTCTAAAAGCACGAGTTATTTATTTACTTATTTATTTTCACTCAGGGCTCTCTCTCTCTCTCTCTCTCTCTCTCTCTCTCTCTCTCTCTCTCTCTCTCTCTGAGTCATAATGTTCAGCACAAACAGTACCCTCTTTATCACTGATCTGGCTATATTTTTTTATCACTTGTAAACAGTACTCTCTCTCCCTCCCTCTCTCTCTAAACTCCTCTTTCTTTTAGCTTCTCTTTTCTCTCTCCTCTTCCCCCTGGAGAGACATTCCTCCTGCCCCCATAAAAGTCTCTCCTCATTTGTCCTCTCTCTCTCTCTCTCTCTCTCTCTCTCTCTATGTGTATGTGTTGGGTCATGGAGTTATAATCTCGGTTGAGAGAGAGAGAGAGATTCTGCTTCTAATCCCCCATTTGATGTTGCTAATCCTCTGCTAATCAGATCCAGGGGACAATAAGGGTCGCTAAGACGGATTAGGGAGATAGAGAAAGACCCTTATCTACGATTATGTCCTCTACCTATTTATCTATCCACACTGAGCACGACTATCTATCCAAAATAATAATAATAATAATAATAATACCGGCAGTAGCAGTAGTAGCAGTAGTAGTTGTAGCAATAACAGTAGTAGTAGTAATAGTAGTAGTTGTAGCAATAATAATAGTAGTAGTAGTAGTTGTAGCAGTAATTGTAGTAGTAGTAATAGTAGTAGTTGTAGCAGTAATTGTAGTATGAGTAATAGTAGCACTAATAGTAGTAGTAGTAATAGTAGTGGTTGTAGCAGTAATTGTAGTAGTAGTTGTAGCAGTAATTGTAGTAGTAGTAATTGTAGTAGTAGTAATAGTAGTAGTTGTAGCAGTAATTGTAGTAGTAGTAATAGTAGTAGTTGTAGCAGTAATTGTAGTAGCAGTAATAGTAGTAGTTGTAGCAGTAATTGTAGTAGTAGTAATAGTAGTAGTTGTAGCAGTAATTGTAGTAGCAGTAATAGTAGTGGTTGTAGCAGTAATTGTAGTAGCAGTAATAGTAGTAGTTGTAGCAGTAATTGTAGTAGTTGTAGCAGTAATTGTAGTAGCAGTAATAGTAGTAGTTGTAGCAGTAATTGTAGTAGCAGTAACAGTAGTAGTTGTAGCAGTAATTGTAGTAGCAGTAACTGTAGTAGTTGTAGCAGTAATTGTAGTAGCAGTAATAGTAGTGGTTGTAGTAGTAATTGTAGTAGTTGTAGCAGTAATTGTAGTAGCAGTAATAGTAATGGTTGTAGCAGTAATTGTAGTAGTAGTAGTAACAGTAGTAGTTGAAGCAGTAATTGTAGTAGTAGCAGTAGTATAATAAGAGTAATAATAATACCAGTAACAATAATAATAATAACAATGGGGTGAAAATGCATCAATTTTCAGACGCCTAATCCCACAGTTCACCCAAGAAAACCCCTTCACTGCGATGACGCCCTTGCAAATCCATTCTTCGTACTATGCTCCCCTCACCTTAACTTGGCCCAAAATGTAATCCTTGTGCAGTTATTTCACGTAGCTCAGACAATACCACAGCCCTACATCTTCCCCACAACACTTCTTCGTGACTAGCATCAAATTTTAATGTTCATCTATTGCTACAACTAACTTCAGGTAAGGTTGGTGTTAAAGAAAAAAGTAAGGACAAACACCTTTTCTTTTTCGAATTATGTTGATAGAAAATAAATATCAGTCACTTTATGACTAACTCTAAATCAACGACCATCTCGGATTTCTTCGTATTAAAAAACAACCGCAGGGAATTAAAACATTTCTCTATTCTATACGCAAAACAAATAAATAAATAAATATGCAAAATAAATAAGTACACAAAATAAATAAATAAAAAATAAGGGGAAATATTCTAGCCATACTTACATTATGAAGATATGTCAATCACAAGGACAGCTCCCAAATCACAAACACCTAGTTTTTAATCGAATGAAAAAATTAGCACGGAGATAATGAATCTCTCTCTCTCTCTCCTATGTAATGAATTCGGTCAACACCACAAACTCCCCCCGAGGCAACTGGATGCTCTCGGTCAATCACTCGTATTTATAACCTCGGATCATTAGGAGCTGCCAGATAGGTTATTAATTTGACGTTTATGAACAACTTTTTCTTTTTATTTATGCAACTCTCTCTCTCTCTCTCTCTCTCTCTCTCTCAAATTAGTAAAAATTAATGCAATCACGGATTCTTTGGGGGTCTCGGTTATTTCACACTTGTGCAACTTTAAATAATGCTGTAAGCACTGATATCACTGCTATTATCACATCAATATTCTGCCCACATGAGAGAGAGAGAGAGAGAGAGAGGGGGGGGGGTAGATTACAGAACCGTATTAAATTGCTTCGATATGTGGGTTCATTGTC
>JAGKTI010041808.1:0-10197 GCA_018397915.1 Birgus latro
CACACACACACACACACACACACACGGTCATCATAAACATTTAATAGTACACTCCAAACCCCCTGGGATATCAGTATGACTTAACACCAAAAAAAATCTCTTCCTCACCAAAACAAAGACAATGGAGTTAGGCACCAAGAACCAGCCTCGTGAGCTGCATAAAACCTACATCCTAGTTAGATGAAAGTCAGAAACGTTAGACTTAAGGAGCAGTTAATCATAGCACCCTACCCATATTCCTGACCGCCTTGGAGAGAGTTCCAACATACTTGACCTCTTCCTAACAACTAATCCTTCTGCTTACACTGTTAATCTTTTCTCTCTGTTGGGCTCCTCCGATCATAACCTTATTACCTTAACCTGTCCTATCGCTCCGGTACGGCCTGTGGACCCTCCAAAGAAATGCCGTCTGTGGCACTTTGGAGCTGCAGACTGGGAGGCCCTCAGACAGTACTTTGATTTTCCTTGGAATGATTATTGCTTCCATGGGCGGGAGCCATCTGAGTGTGCCTTGCGCATTACGGAGGTTATTCTCTCGGGCATGGAAGCATACATTCCTTTCTCATATCCTCTGACTAATGCAAGAAAGCCTTGGTTTAATCACGCTTGTTCTAATGCTGTCCGCAACAAGGAGAGGGCCTATAAAAGGTACCAGAGCCAACCCACCCCTGAATCACATTTTTTTTAAAATATTTCTGCCCGGAATCGTGCTAAGTATGTTCTTCGCTCTGCTAAAAATAATTTCATCCGCGCTAAATGTTCTAAACTCTCCAACTCGAATTCTTCTCGCTCCTTCTAGCACCTTGCGAAAAACCTTTCTAACAACTTTACCTCATCATCCTTCCCTCCTCTTTTCTACTGTGATGGCTCTGTAGCTATTTCTTCTACTGATAAAGCAGATCTCTTCACTCAGACTTTCTCCTCCAATTCCATCTTAGACGATTTCGATCACTTCCCCCCTCTGACTTCCTCATGACTGACATTAAAATTTCTTCAGCTGATGTATTTTCAGCCATCACTGGCCTCAATACTAACAAGGCATATGGGCCTGATGGGGTCCCTCCTGTTGTCCTCAAGAACTGTGCTTCTGTGCTTACACCCTGCCTAGGCAAACTCTTTCGCCTTTGTCTATCAACTTGTACCTTTCCTTCTTGCTGGAAGTTTGCTCTCATTCAGCCAGTCCCAAAGAAGTGTGACCATTCCCAACCCTCTAACTATCATCCAATTGCTTTAACATCCTGTCTCAAAAGTTTTCGAGTCAATTCTTAACAGAAAAATCTTACAGCATCTTTCCTGTCACAACCTTCTTTCTGATCGTCAGTATGGGTTCCGTCAGGGACGCTCCACTGGCGATCTTCTCACCTACCTTTCAGACTCCTGGTCATCCTCCTTTCGGGACTTTGGCGAAAGCTTTGCCATTTCCCTTGACATCTCAAAGGCTTTCGATCGAGTCTGGCATAAATCTTTAATTTCCAAACAGCCCTCCTACGGTTTCTATCCTTCTATCTGTGCCTTCATCTCTATCTTCCTTTCTGGTCGTTCAATAGCCGCTGTTGTAGACAGTCATCGTTCTTTTCCTAGACCTACTCTAGCTTCCTTTCTGGTCGTTCTATAGCCGCTGTTGTAGACGGTCATCGTTCTTCTCCTAGACCTATCAACAGTGGTGTTCCTCAGGGCTTTGTGCTATCACCAACTCTCTTCCTTTTATTCATCAATGACCTTCTAAGCTGTACATCTAACCCTATCCACTCATATGCTGATGATTCCACCCTTCACCTTTCCATTCGGTTTCCGCAACTTCCATCTCAGCAGTCACTTCAACAAACAAGGGATGAGGCTATGGCACACCTAATGTCTGACTTGGCTTATATCTCTGATTGAGGTAAGAAATTTCTTGTTGTTTTTAATACATCAAAGACTCAGTTCTTACACTTATCAACCCGAGAAAATCTTCCTCAGGATTACCCACTAATGTTTAATAATGTCCAGCTCAGTCCTGCATCCTCCTTGAACATGCTTGGGGTTTCATTCTCTCGGGATTTGTCTTGGAAAGAACATATTACAGTCCTTGTGAAATCTGCTTCCAAGAGATTAGGTGTGCTAAACCGACTCCGAACTGTCTTTACCCCATCACAGTTGTTGACCTTGTACACGGGTTTTATTCGCCCCTGTATAGAGTATAACTATCATGTTTGGGGAGGCTCCCCACATGCAGCTCCTCTCAATAGGGTGGAGTCAAAGGCTTTTCGTCTCATTAACTCCCCTCCTCTTACTGATTCCCTTCAACCTTTGTCTCTTTGCCACATGGTTGCATCTTTATCTCTCTTGTATCGCTACTTCAACGGTCACTGTTCCTCTGAACTGTCTGTTTGCATCCCTCCACCACTACGACGGGCACGTAGTACCCGTCTAGCAAGCTCTCATCCCTTTTCTGTCCAGCTTTCTAATGCAAGAGTTAACCGTTACTCCTAGTCCTTCATTTATGCAACTGGTCACTCTGGAACTGTCTTCCTCTGTCTGTATTCCCTACTTCCTATGATCTGCAGTCTTTCAGACGCAGTGTGTCCAGGCATCTCGAAATGAATAGATCTTGAATTTGGTTCTAGTTTGTATTGTTTTTGTTTTTTCTTGGAAGGAACAGTATGCGGGCCCATGGCCTTTATTTCCTTCTTCCTTGCATTAAAAAAAAAAAACGAGACTTTGTTAGATCAAAATCATAAGCTGCTGAGATAGCGGTTTGCTTTATGTATCACTTGCGAGTTTCGAAAACTGAAGTAAAATACAAAAAAACAGCAGAGAAAAGACATAACAAAAAAACTAAAATTACAATGATATTTTTCTTAAATGTTTTTGGCGAAAATTTCACTTGTTACTATCATGTTTTAGAAATTATTTATTACTGTGGACGAGGCTGGACATGTTGCCTCACCAGTCACCACTCCGTCCAGTAAAGAAACAGCATCGCTGCCACCAAGCTGCATGGAGAACTCCAACAGTACGCCATGAAGTCCAACAGTGGTCGTCACCACTACAAAGTTGCATTTTTCCAGTTGCATGGTAACGTAACGTTAAAATAACTTTCGTTTCTGGCGTGAGAGCCTTGTTTCTTGCCGTTGATCTTGTTAGGGTTTCTCGCACAAAATCTGTCCCTAAATTATGCCTTCACGATCCATGCGGTATCTGTTTACCAGAACTTAACTCATTAAGCACATCTTTCCCGTCACGAGAACATCTTGGTTGACGGTGGCGAATTTGTTGTTTTTGTGGTGCAGTGGCCATGTTTAACATTATGACCGAATCATAAGCCGCGTCCTAAGCACTATACCAACTCGGGAGGTGTCTTTAGCTATGATTCATGTTAGGTCGTACATAAGGAGTTATAACTCGCTCCTGTGAATTTAGAACAGACTTTTGCCTTATGACGCAGTCTTAGTATTTTATAAGTATGGCTGGTTCCATAGGGGCGGGTAGAGCTTTGATCTTAAGCTGAATAAAATCTTGTCCTTTCTTACCAAAGAAAGATGAGAGGTCTGTCTTAAAGTTGATCCTTTCAGCCGAAGTACCTCATATTGTAATTAATTCTTGCTGCTACGTAGACGTCTTATTCGGCTTAGAAGCGCAGTGCAGTAGCGAAGGGGAATGAAACGTGTCTCAAACCCTTGCGTTTCGAAGTCTCTCCTGAGCTGACTAAAATCGTCTGGAGTTAGCAGAAATAAAACAAGATGACGTGCAATGGCTGAAGGAGTTAGCAAAACCTTCTCTTCCCTTACCATAACAAAGACGATGGAGTTGGCAGCCACCAGCCTCGTGATCTGGGTCATTAGGGGTAGGTATGGCTCGGGTTTGTTGGTGACGGGGTTGATGCGGGTCGTGGTTACCTTCTCCTCAAACTCAGGCCGCATCTCCTCCTCCTCTTCGTAGTTTTCCAGGTCCCACTGCCACTGGATCACAGCTTGCTTCCTCTTCCATAGCTCTAGGAACATGGTGGCTGGTGAAGAGATGGGAGAAAGTTAAGTCCCAAGTAATAGTGAATGAAATCATAAGTAGAACGTGGAAATTGTCAGAGAAAGAGGGATTTAAAAATGTTTGGATTAGGAGAGATGCAAATGAAGAGGAAAGAGCTAAATTAAAGGAGTTAGTAAAGGAAGCAAAGATAAAAAACGAACAACGAACGGAGAAAGAGAAGACAGAGTTCTATTGGAGAGTTATGGACCAGAAATTGAGAAAGTGGTACCGACGGAAGGAAAGAGAGACGAGAGAATAAAAAACGATGAAAAAAGTTTGAAAGTGGCGTACACAAACATTGATGGACTAATATCGGCAAGGTTAGAAATCAATGATTTTTTGAGGGCACACGAGCCTGATGTTATGTGCTTTGTAGAGACTAAATTGAAAGAAGATATTGATATTCATATGGGAGGTGGGAAATACAAATTATGGAGAAGAGACAGAAAAGAAAAAACGGGAGGAGGAGTGATGATAGCAGTGAAGGACAACATAAACGTAGATACTGTGGAAATTGCAGAGGGCAGGGCCGAAGCCATAAATTTGAAACTAGAAACTGGGGAGAATGGTAAGAGAGATATGGCAGTGGTATATGTTCCCCCTAAGACGAGAGCATGGAATGACGATGAATACCAGGAGATGTTGTCAGACATGGTTAGTTATCTACAGAAAGTGATCGAGAAAAGCAACAATATAATCCTAATGGGTGACTTTAATTGTAAAGAGGTGAACTGGGAGGAATGGGACTCGGGAGGCAGCGAAGATTCGTGGGGCACTAAATTGTTAAATATAGCAATGAATAATGTAATGACACAGTGGGTTAAAGAAGAGACACGATTCAGAGGTGATGACACACCAGCAAGATTAGATTTGATACTATCCAAAGAACCTGATGTAATTGAATCATTAAATTATCTGTGTCCTATAGGAAAAAGTGATCATGTGGTCATTGAGTTCCAGATGATAATAGGGAACGTGGTGCCAAGAGATGAGCTTTATAGGCAAGGAAGATACAACTTTGGGAAAACAAACTTTGTAGAATTGAGAAAATTTTTTGATAATGCGGACTGGAGAAAATTCAGAGAAACAAGAGAGGTACAGAGGAAGTGGGATATCTTTTTAGACCTCTACAATCTGGGTGTGGAAAAATATGTGCCAAGAGTAAGTGGGAAAGAAAACAGGAAAAAGGTGTGGTTTAATAGAAGGTGTATAATAGCAAAAAAAGAGAGGGACATGGCATGGAACAAATGGAAAAAGAGAAGTAATATCAGGAAAAAGGAAGAATATAAAAGAACTAGAAATGAATATACAAGAATACGTAGAGAGGAAGAAAGGAACTTTGAAAAAGGTATAATTGACAAATGTAAGGATGAACCCAAATTGTTTTATAGATTTGTTAATGGCAAATTGAAGCAAAGGGAAGGAATCACCAAACTGAAAGTAGAAGGAGAGGTCTACAAGGATGCAGTAATGCAAGCTGAAGTAATGAACAAATGTTTCCAGTCGGTTTTCACTAAGGAAAGGGAGTTTGTGGAAGGAGAGGGAATGATAAGAAATGTAGTGATAAAAGATATAAAAGTGGAAGTGCAGGAAGTGTATAAATTACTGGGAGCTCAAGATGTAAGGAAGGCCCCAGGACCGGATGGAATCTCTAATTGGGTACTGAAGGAATGCAGAGAACAACTGGCGGATAAGATTCACAATTTAATTGTGTGCTCCTTGGAAGAGGGGAAAGTGCCTCGGGAATGGAAGAGGGCAAATGTGGTGCCAATCTATAAGGGAGGAAACAAGGAAGAACCCCTGAATTATAGACCAGTGTCCGTAACCAGTATGGTTGCGAAATTGTGTGAGAGAATCCTGAAAGATAGATGGATAAAATATCTGGAAGAGATGAATATTTTGACTGAAAGTCAGTTTGGATTCAGAAGTGGAATGTCATGTGTTTCCAACTTGTTGAGCTTCTACTCAAGGGCGATTGACGTGCTACAGGAGAGAGACGGTTGGGTGGATTGTGTGTACTTAGATCTGGAGAAGGCCTTCGACAAAGTACCCCACAAGAGACTGTTATGGAAATTAGAGCATATAGGAGGACTTAAGGGAAGCCTCCTGGAATGGATGAGAGACTTTCTGAGTGACAGACAAATGAGGACAGTAATAAAGGACAGGACATCTGGATGGAGGGAAGTAACAAGTGGTGTCCCACAGGGCTCGGTGTTGGCACCAGTAATGTTCTTGATTTATGTAAATGATATGGTAGATGGAGTGAACAGCTACGCAAGCCTGTTTGCTGATGATGCAAAGATCTTGAGAAAGGTAGAGGTTGAAGAGGACTGTAAAATGCTACAGGAGGATCTGGATAGGATATATGATTGGAGCCGGATGTGGGAAATGAAATTCAACGCAAAAAAATGTAAGATATTGGAAATGGGTAAAAGTACCAAGAGGCCATCATTGAATTATTTGATGGGTAATGAACCAATTAGAAAAGCGAGACAAGAGAAAGACTTGGGAGTGCTGGTCCAGGACAGTTTGTCACCTGAAAAGCACATAAATAAGATAGTGAGAGAGACATATAAACTCTTGACCAATATAAGAGTGGCATTTCATTACATGGATGAGGAGATGATGAAAAAATTGATAGTGGCCATGATTCGGCCCAGGTTAGAATATGCAGCAGTAGTGTGGTCCCCACACAAAAAGAAAGATATAACCAAGATTGAGAGAATACAAAGAACAGCAACCAAGATGGTCCCTAGTCTGGCAGATTTGCCATACAGGGAGAGGCTGGAAAGGCTGGATTTGCCCTCCTTAGAGGAAAGGAGAAAGAGGGGTGACATGATTGCAGTGTTCAGGACTATGATAGGAGTAGATAAAATTGACAGAGAAAATCTGTTTGTGTGGGATGAGAGAGCAACAAGAGGACACGGAATGAAACTAAAGAAGCCAAGCTGCTCGAAGGACATCAAGAAATATAGTTTTCCGTATAGATGTATAGACCTGTGGAATAGCCTGGACAAAGAGATCGTCCGGTCTAAAAACTTAAATGAGTTTAAGGCAAAATTTGACTTATTGAGAAACAGAGACGGGACCCCACGAGCGTAGCTCATTTCCTGTATATCACAATTAGGTAAATACAATTAGGTAAATACACACACACACACACATACACACACACACACACACACACACACACACACACACACACACACACGGGGGCACGCATCAGATTTTCACCAATATTTAAAATTTGATTGCAAGAAATTGGAGATAAGAGCTAGAGATTCAGCGGGTACTTTGAAGATGGCACTTTGAATTGTGCTCTAGTATCCATTACCCACCGCAGACAGCCACATATTGGCCTGATTTAAAAAATACTCACCGGAGGGATTCACAGCAAAAAATGATCGCTACGCTCTCCACCTCTACTTGCATGGAGGGCAGCAGACACTGTCGAAGGTGATGACCCCTACAAATACATTGTATTTCGAACACTGGTTGCTGCTAAATTTACCTGGCGACTGTGACTACAGAGATACTTGATAAAGTATTTTTTTGAAAGTTACCAAGAGAATATCAAAAGGATAGAACTGCCACAGAAGACTTGAAGAAAAAAAAAATTGTGTGATGTCGCCTTTAGTTACTTTGATACCATGTTGCCTTGGGTCGTATTCTGAATGGCATAGGAGGCTTCGTTGCACATCTTTTTTAGCAGTGTATACTACATATTACACCCTAGCATTCTCTTGTATGCTGTTTAGATCACTTTCGTATCCACATCGTTTGTGTCAATGTCATACAAGATGATATTGGGGTGTAATGTGCAAAATGAATTACTGAAGAAGAGATGCAGCCAAATCTCCAAAATACTGCTCTTGTCTCACCCCAGAGGGATGCTCATCATAAATAGTAGAGCTACCTAGCCATGTAAGGCATGTGCAAACTGACCACTCAGTCCATCCATTCTTCCATCCATACATACATCCATCCATACATGCATACATACCCCAGAAGGACATAGCGATGGAGAAGAAGACGGTCGATGGGTTGTCGAAGAGGAAGGCAATCTGTGAGTTGAGACAGGAGTCATTCAGTGGCCAGAAGTCGCAGTGTTTGTCGCACTGGGGGCACATCGTTAGCATGCCCGTGCTGTTGGGCTCACGGCCGCAGATTTCCTCGCTGCATCGGAAAAGAATGATAGAGTTGATGGATGGATAGCTATATGGACTGATAGATAGATAGGTATGTAGGCAGGTGGATGGATGGATGGATAGATAGATAGATAGATAGAAAGATAGATAGACAGATAGATATAGATAAATGAATAGGTAGATAGACACAGACAAGCAAGCAGAGAGAGAGGACAAAGTATAGTGGACTGGCCATGAAACTGACCTAGGTTTGTTGAAGTCTGAGAACATGATGAAGAGTCCGCAAATGAAGGTGAAAGTACCGAAGGCCGCGGCGGGAATGAGCATCTCAGTGTAGAAACCCAGCCAGGCGAAGTACATGCCCATCTTGTCGCCGAAGTAGCGCCGGATGACGTGTAGAGGCTGTTTCTTGAACCATTTGGAGTAGTGCGCCCACTCCAGGTACAGCAGCTGCAATGTCGGCGAATGTAAGTGGGAGAAGGTATGAGGATATTGAGATGTAATTATGTATAGGTGCAGTGAGTTATAATTTTTTATGGGCACAGTGAGTTATGATTTTGTATAGGCAAACTGAGTATTTTTTTTTGTAGAGGCAAACTGAGTAATTGTTTTTGTATAGGCACAGGGAGTCATAATTTTGTATAGGCACAGTGAGTTATAATTTTGTATAGGCACAGTGAGTTATAATTTTGTATAGGCACAGTAGCTCAGTGGGTTAGAGCGCTCCGCTCTGGCCGTAGGGTTGGAGGATCGAATCCACCCAAGGGTCATTGGTAGACATCAGGAAGGGCATCTGGTCATAAAATGCTACACGCTCCAATCCAAAAAGGCTGACGCATGCAAGCATGTTGCAGCCTTCAAAAAACGAACGAATGAACGACGACAGGGAGTTATAATTTTGTATAGGCATACTGAGTCATCGTTTTTGTATAGGCATTGGGTGTTATAATTTTGTATCGGCAAACTGAGTAATGTTTTTGTATAGGCACAGGGAGTTATAATTTTGTGTAGGAATATTAAGTTATAATTCTGAATAAGGACAGTGAGTGATAATTGAGCATATAGACGTCTGGGGATAATTTTATATAGATATATTAAGTGATAATTCGTTATAAACACACTGGGTGCTAGTTTGGTATAGGCACACTTATTTATAATTCTGTGTATGTACATGTAGTGATAATTCGGTTGAGGAACATTGGATGATATTGTAGGCGTATTAAGTGATAGCTCAGTTTAGGCACAGCGTGTTATTTAGTAGAGACGCATTGACTGATAATTTAGTAAAGACTTATTAAGTCATAATGTTTTACAAGCACAGGCCCGGATCCAAGGGGGGGGGACGTGAGGGGCGTATGCCCCCCCCTTTTTCAGAAGCCAATCTAGTTTATTTGCTATAAGGTTCCAAGGTGGAAATAGAGGTGGGGAAATATTATGAACATTTCTAATTTGAAATTTTTTAATGCAAATTTCTCAATTTTTCCGGCTCAAATTACACT
Organism: Birgus latro; assembly: GCA_018397915.1. NCBI lineage: Eukaryota > Metazoa > Arthropoda > Malacostraca > Decapoda > Coenobitidae > Birgus > Birgus latro. Next base: position 9,653 of record JAGKTI010041808.1, read on the forward strand.
GCTATTCTGATCCTTTACCAAAATTTGTTAAAATTTTCAGCCTCCAATTGTGTAATACTTGGCCGTAGCAAGTCAAACTTCAGTGCTGGCCACCTTATATCTTAAAGTAAAGAAGACAGTTGTGTACACCATTAATGTATATGTAACATTTCAGTTTGTATGTGGATCGTTGTATACTGAGCACTTTACCTTAACTGGGGGTCGTCACTTCCGTGATGCTCGGGCAATGGATCATACCGTGGGGCGTCACTTTTGTGATTTTGTGTTGTTTTGAATTCACCCAGGCTTTCAGGTGGTGACTTGTATCATCTATCAGCACTGCCAGTGTCCAACAATAGTCAGAGCTGCTTATGTCATCAGTACTCCCATCCATTGTTGACAATTTAGCCATTTTCCCCCATTCTAGACTCCCCTCCTCACCTCCCTCCATTACCCTCTCATGTTGTCTGCTCAGCCGCTCTGCACTACGTAAATCTTCCCCGGATTTTTCTACTGATTTCATCCATTGAAATGAGCCCTATGCCCTATTCTTATACAAAATGATA
>JAGKTI010041809.1:0-10197 GCA_018397915.1 Birgus latro
AAAAAAAAAAAAAAAAAAAAGGAAAATGGCGAAAGAAAATGCGAGAAAATCTTAAATGACGACAGAAGATAGAGAAATCAAGAGGTATATGGGACTAACAATCTTATTTTTTTCATCCCAGCCGTAACCTGAGCGCCAAAACAGCTCACATTCACCATCGCCTCCTGCCAAACAAGCTCATTAGAGCTGCCGGTTGCTAATTGAGTTACGGTCGTTAGGGGGATTTAATTGAGTTAGGCTGCGGGTTGTGCTCTGGTGGACTTTGCAGGCTCCCGACAAGCACCTTCCTTCTTCGCCTCCTCCGCCTCTTCCTCTTCCTCCTCCGCCTCCTTCTCCACCGGCCCCTCCTCCTCCACCTCTTCCTCTTCCTCCTCCGCCTCCTTCTCTGCCGGCTCCTTCTCCTCCTCCTTTTTTTCTATTCTGTTAATTTCCTAGTGGGTTGGTAGTAAGTGACCCTCCCCGTAAAACAACAAACTCAAAGACAAATCGCCACCCCTTACGGGATTATGGCACCTGGCTATAGATAGACAGATAGATAATGCTTTCTCCTTAGTTGGCTCTTGATATCACCAGACGATTTTATTCGGCTTAAGGAAGATGTATGATACGGACCTACTGAGGCCATATTCTTGTAAGTATAGGAAGTTTGTCTGCGGCATCTTTCATCTCACACTTGTCTCTCCTTCATTGTGTTGGTTTCTTGTATTATTGTTTTATGCTACCTCCAGACGATTTTATTCAGTCAAGGGAATTTGTCTCGTTCTTAGGGGTTGAGCATTAGGGGTTTAATCGAGCATAATGGTGGGCTTGGAAGACTGGTTGATGCCTCTTTTTCCTTAAGCCTGTGTTATTTCTGCACAAGGAATGAAAATTGGTTCTTACCACCTACAGACACATTTTTTTTTTTTTTAGCTTAGTTAATGCCTCTCATGATGAAGGAGAAACGATCTCCATCATCCCTTTAACCTCCATGACATTTTATTTTTTTACATTTTTTCCTACCTCCATCCAATATTATTTAGGTAAGGGAAGGTGCCACGTTCTTAGAGCTTCACTAAGTTGCTTGGCCGAGTGTTCGTGCTCGTGGGAGGCTCCTGGCGCCTCTGCCGTGACGCCTGTTATTTCTGTTCATGGCATGTTAACAGCTTCACTACGAGAAGCTTTTCTGATTTGAGTGAAATCATATGCAGCTTAAAAAAAAAAAAAAAAAAAAAAAAAAAAAAAAAAAAAAGCTAAAGAGTACAGCATGAAAGGGATATGAGATTGGCCTACTGTATGTTATGGGAGCAGCCTAGGATGGACGGAAGGAGGATAGGAAGGGCAAGAGCAAGATTAGTAAGTGACGTGGGAGGCTGGTGTGTCGTGGAAAGTATCGTTACTGAGTAGAGTGCCTAGGGGTCCTTCTGTCCAGACATCGAACAAGAGATTTTATTTATGCAAACTATAATGATAACAAAAATAAAAATAACATTCAATAGAATCTTAAAGTGTAATACCCAAAATAAGAAATAAACTTAGACTCTGGACGCCACAATCCACAAAATGTTTCTGCTTTCTTGTATTCATCTTTCTCTTGTTGCTTTCCTTTTTTTACCATATATTTCTACTACTACTACTGCTACTACCTCCACCACCACCACCACCACCACCACCACCACCACAATTACTACTACTACTTCTGCTACTTCTGTTTCTACTATTGCCACAACACTACTGCTGCTGCTGCTGCTGCTGCTGCTGCTGCTGCTGCTACCACTACTACATATTCCTCCCTATTTTAGTTTCATTTCTTACATTGTCATTTCTCCTCCACCCCATTTTTACTTGCTCTTCCTTCCCCTCGCATCCTCCATAAAATTTCCTTTCGCAATATTTATCGTTCCTTTTACTTTGAACTTGAGATTTTTATCATCCTTTCCTCTTGCAGTCGTCCTTCCTTTCCTCATTTCTTTCCCTCTTTCTATCCTCTTCTCCTCCTCACGTTCCTGTTTTTTTTTTCCAACCATCCCTCTCTTCCCTTCCTTTCGACCTCATTTTATTTCCTTCATTTTCCTTTCCCCTTTTCTTCCTTTCTCTCTCTCTCTCTCTCTCTCTCTCTCTCTCTCTCTCTCTCTCTCTCTCTCTCTCTCTCTCTCTCTCTCTCTCTCTCTCTCTCTCTCTCTCTCTCTCTCTCTCTCTCTCTCTCTCTCTCTCTCTCATATCCCTCCGTCCATTTCTCACTTAAGCAGTACAATCGTGAAGAATTCGAAAAAATGGCAGCAACAAATAATCAGTAAGACTAACAGTCAGCAACGATTCATTTTAAAAATCTTAATAAAAAAAATCCAAGATGGCATCTCCCCCATGGTGCAAATGGGTGTAAAAATCCAGGGGACCGGTGCAATATGTGGTGGCCGCCCGACTTCCGTTACGCCAGTGACAGAAAAAGTGAATTACAGCAACAATTGACGACTCTGCACTTCGTAATATCGGGTTAAGCGTGAGAAATAGGGGAAAATTATAGAGTCCCGCTGTCTCCTTCGCCGTCCTTAAAAACAATGACCGTAATAAATCCGTCTGAAAGGCAAATGTGTATGTCGTCAGTCACCCTCCAGCATGTTAATGGGAAAAGGGTTATGATGTCACTACTCAGCCAGTCAAAGAAAACCTGTAATGTGACGTCATGGACCACTAGCCAGTCACATTCGGTTAAGTACACCTTTACAAAAGTCAACCAGTCATAGCCTACAAATTTGTGACGTCACTTTTGTCACTCAGTAGGTGTCGCCTTGCACCCAGCATGACCAAATTTAGTATAATCGCGCTAAATTTAGCATATTTCTCTGGAAAATCATTGGTTTAGCATAAAATTTAGCCTATTGTCAAATTTGGCATAATTTTGGCACAGTTTGGTGAAATCTGGAATTATGTTGCCATATTTCATATTGGATACCAAAGTACTAAGGTTAGCAAGTATTACATTCCCATATTTTACATTCTAGCCTACAGTATACTGCAGTCTTGATCAGGGTAGCCAAATCAGTGGCAGAGTCGCTAAATCTAGAGATGTCAGTTGGATCAAATACTTTTTTTAGAGGTCAGATACATATACAAATACTTTTGAAGTTATGATACAAAAATACAAATAGAAATACTTTTATTCCCAAATTCAAAAATACAATTACAAATACCCGCGTATCAGAATTACATTTTATCATCATTTATGCACGGAAAATTGCACAAATTGCCTGTAACAACGCATTAAACAATATGAAGAAATACAGATGCAAATACAAAATTCTTTCTGGGTGCCAATATACAATTACTGCTACAAATACTTTGGAAATGTATTTAAATACACATCAAATACAAATACAACTGTAATTGATCAACCCCTGGTTCTTACATTGCACTAAATTTATTACCTAGCGACTACAAGAATTTTCTGGAGGATTAATTTTTCACTCGTAACCCTGCAATTTTCTAGAGGTGACAGTAATTAATAGGCCTCATAAAGGTCAAATGCTTGTTGAATATGAACATCATGAAAGGAAAGTGTGAAACATTCGTACTTTGCCATATAGCTTTCGGTTATTAACGAACTTGGAACAGGAAATCACGGGCGGTGGCAGGTGATCGTGTAATGTACAGGTTTATGGGCTGTGGGCTGGCAGTGGGGCAGACATTTGTCCATTAACCCGCCGAGTCCCACTGTCCCACTGACGTACGATGCACGTCGCTACTTTTTTCTGCAGAGAGACCCACCGACGTGCATCGTACGTCACTCAATTGCAAGGCCCATTGTGTGCACATTTTTCAACATTCGCAGGTGATTTTTGGTAGGCATATGTGGGAGACCTTCCTCTACCTGCTGTCAAGCGGGGATATTGCCTGGCCCCACCTAACCCCCTCCCCCCCCCACACTGGGCAATTCACCTGTTAGCAGTAACCTGGCCAGTAAAGGTATGTTGCCCCACAGTCTCTCCAATGACGAAATTCACGGTGAAAGTGATTCCTGAGGTGGAGGACAAAGAAACAAAGAAGCTAGAGGTAGAAACAAACAGAAGTGATGAGGTGGTAATGTCGTAAAGGAAGGTGCCATATACTGGGGTTTTGGGTGAGTGAACAATGCTTTTATCACCTATATTATTGTGTGAAACCCAATATAGACTTGTACTACACATAAATTCGTACCAAGTAAATAAATACATACATAATTTAAAGTGGCTTGAATTAGTTAACCCTTCCATAGTTCGTTTTCTTTAGCCAGGTACCCTGAAAAAGAAGGAAAACGTAAGGTTGAATTTTCGATGTTTCTAACCAAAAGCGGAGGTTTGAGCCAAAAAACAAAAAGTCGAAAATCGGTCCGGATCTGGGGGTAGGCTGGGTAAAAAATTGGTCGGGACTGGGCGGGTTAAACACTCACAGGCACGATTAATTAAAATATGAGGGTTTTTGTTACGAGAATTATTCATAATGATATGGGTTTATACAGTTAACAACCCAGTAAAACCATATTAATCTTTAAAAATAATAAAAAGCGAACGTATTAAGAACAACGAAAAATTTAGTAAAATTTATGCCAATCTAGCACAATTTCATCCACAATCTAGCATATTTTCTCTTTAGAAATTGGTCACCCTGCTTGCACCCGTCCAGCCATACAGCTTCTTGATACGTCTTCCCTCCAGAAGTAGAAAGCAGAATTACTAATCCTCGTAAATAAAACATCTTAGTTTATATTCCCCGGTCGTGTGACAGTCAAGAAGCTTCTGGGTAGCCATTATCTTATTTCAGTCGCGGAATTGACGTGTTCGGAGACGGAAGGGGTGGTATTTTCCAGTAGATGGAGAAACTGGATGGACTGAAAAGCACGTGAGAACAAAAGAGTAACCACGCAAGGATTCTTTGATTTCCTGATCCTTTTTACATTTTCTATTGCTGTGATCTTGTCTATTGATCTGCTTTGCTGAAATTTGGCACGTTGGCGTCGGTAGACTTCATCTACTTTGCGACAGAACTTCATAGCCATGCGCGTTCGTATTTCAGTGAAATAGTAAACTTTCTTACAGTGCTGACTACAAGATTTCCGAAAAAAACAAGAAAACTTTTACAGCACAAAATTATACGATGTAGCTGAGATATCGTAACTTACCACCGCATTTCGTTTCCTTTTATTTTTAGTTGCTACTTTTTTGTCTGCTTTACTGCTTCTAGTTTATTCGCTACGGGTCATATACGCGTTACGGCCGTGTTGTCAGTGGCATGTGTTCGTTACCTGTGGAATCCAGTTTGGAATTGGTGAAAGTTTTGCTGTGGAGGTTTTTGGTATTTTGGCCACTATGAATGGATTATATATGTGTGTGTGTGTGTGTGTGTGTGTGTTTACCTAATTGTTCCTACCTAATTGTAGCTTTACAGGAATGAGTCAAGCTCGTACTGTCCCGTGTATTAAACCATTGTTATCATACATATCCTTATATTTGTGAATAGTTTTGGTACACTATTTCATTGGTAGTGCATTCCACTGATCAGTTGCCCTATTTGGGAAACTGAATTTCCTTACGTCTTTATTGCTTCTCTTTTTATGTAGTTTTTTGCAGTGTCCTCTTGCTGATGTTTCCTCATATGTTATATATTCATTTATGTCTATTTTCTCTTTCCCCGAGAATCATTTATATAGCATACCCTGAGAATCATTTATATAGCATAATCATGTCTCCTCTTTTCCTTCTCTCCTGCAGTATTGGTAGATTCAATTTTTCTTTTCTATCTTCGTAGCTTAGATCTCTTAAGCTTGGTACCCATCTTGTAACTGCCCTTAGTACTTTTTAAATCTTATCTATGTGTTTTTTTGAGATGAGGATTCCAGACTTCTGATGCATACTCCAGGGTCGGTCTGATGTTATTATCTTTCTCAGCATGCCCTCGTTTATATATGTGAATGCTGTGCTCATATTAGCAAGCAATATACACATGTTACGTACCTTGTCACTGATATGGTCAGCTGGAGATAGCCTGTTATTGATAATCACTCCTAGGTCGTTCTCCCTTTCTGGTATGTGTAGGGCTGATCTTCCTAACTTATAATCGTAATCTGGTCTTTTCTCACTGTTACCAAATTTAATCATATGACACTTGTCCACATTAAATTCCTTTTGCCATTTATTGCTCCATTCATGAAGCTTATTTAATTCCTCTTGCAGCTCTTTGCAAGAATCTGCATTAGCAACTTTCCTTTGTATTTTTGTATCATCCACAAACGTATTTAGATAGCTTCCATTTCTAACGTTACTGTCTATGTCATTTATACATGCTAAAAACATAATTGGTGGCAGCACTGAGCCCTGTGGAACTCCGCTAGTCATTTCTCTCCATGATGAGTAATTTCCCCTTAATACTGTTCTCATTTCCCTTTTTCTGAGAATATCCTGCATCCAACAGTACAGATTGCCTTGGGTACCTCCTTGATGGTATACTTTCCAATATAGTCTTTGGTGCGGTACTCTGTCAAATGCTTTCTTGAAATCTTAATAGATTCTGTCCACCCATCCTCCTCTTTTCTGTAATGTTTCTGTAACTCTACCGTAGTAGCTTAATAGATTAGTAACACATGGTTTTCCCTTTCTAAAACCGAACTGCCTCTCTGTTATCGTACTGTGTTCTTCTAGATGTTTTATCCAAACTTTTCTTACCAGCTTTTCTTGTATCCTACTTATAACACTGGTCAGTGATACTGGTCGGTAGTTGAGTAGATTTTGTCTATTCCCTTTCTTGAACACGGGAACAATGTTTACTTTTTTCCAAATATCAGGTAGTTTACCTTGATCTAAGGATTCCTTGAATATCGAATACAATGGTCTGCTTAACTCTTCTGCACATTCATGTAGCACCCAACCTGAAATTTCCTCAGGACCATTCGCCTTTTCTGTCTGCTTTACTTAACTCTTCATGTGCTGCTTTTTTTTATATTTGTATATGTGACAATACGTGTGGGTATGCATGTTCGATATCATCTTGTATATGTGACAATACGTGTGGGTATGCATGTTCGATATCATCTCTTTCAAAAAGTTTCTCATTTGTAAAAACTGATTGGAAGTTTTTATTTAGTGCTTCACAAATATCTCTCGTGTGTATAGATGATCCCCTCATCCTTGATGGTCTGTATTTCATCTTTAAATTTGGTTTTGCTTCGGATGTAGCTATGAAATAGCTGAGGTTGATCACTACTTGTATTTATAATGTCTTCCTCAAACTGTCTCTGAGCCTCCCTCCTTATCTTTGTATAATCATTTCTTGTCTGTTTATAGATGTTATATGTCCTCTCTCACTATTGTGTCTTCTGTATCTATACCACAGCAAGTCTCTTTTTTCTTTTGATTATTTACATTCCGTATTAAACCATTTCTTTCATTTCTGTTTCTTTGTGCTGAGGGATGTAATTTTGTACATCTATTTCATACAGATCACAGAATTTTCTATATATAATATTAAAATCTTGTCCTCTGAGCTCCTTTTCCCATTCTGTTTCTAAGAAGTTCTTCTTCAGGTCATGATAGTTGCCCTTTTCGTAGTTTAGACTCTTTTTGTAACTCTCATTACTGATGACGTCATATGCAGTCCTGAAGTTACAATTTAATACTGCATGGTCGCTTTTGCTGAATGGAGGTGATACATTATATTGTCAGTTTCATTTTCTTGCCTAGTAAATATAAGATCTAGTACTGATGGATCATGAAGTCCTCTTTTTCTGGTGTTTTCCTTTACATGCTGTGTTAGGAAAAACTCCTGCACAAGATCTAGAAGCTTTTGATCCCAACAGCTTTCATGGCTTTTTAACATCTAGAGTATTCCAGTTTATATTTGTATCGAAGTCTCCAGTTAATATAATTTTTTCAGTTTCAGATTTCTCTTCCATTCTATGTAGTAATGTTCTTAAACTCTGAATTGTACTTGCTGCCAGGTCTTCATATTCGCCTCTTTCCCAAGTGTTTGTTTTGGGTGGCATGTATAAATTTGCCCCAAGTAATTTCCCTCCAGATGTGTTAATTTTCAATGCAATCAGTCCTCTTGTGAGGGTATATCTAGTTTTATTTCTTTGACTTGTAGAGTTTTCTTTGTTAAGATTATAATTCCTCCTCCCTTTCTTAAAATTCTGTCTCTTCTCCATATATTGTATTTCTCTAAGTGTAGGGTATTGTTTGATATTGTTGGGGTTAATTTTGTTTCAATTAGGCAAATAATATGTGGTTCCTTTTCTTTGGTATAGTCTTCTATCCCTAATAATTTAGACACCATTCCATCTACATTTGAGTACATCAATGTAATCATCTTGTTTACATACTTATCATAATTTGAGTCTGCTACCTTCCTCCTTTTTATTCCCTGTTGGTTATGTCCCACTTTTGTACCTGCAATCCAATTACTTTGTTAAAAAAAAAAAATACTCTTTTCTTCCTCTAATTTTCCCTCATTCTTTGTTTTTGCCTCCTCTCTCTTCTCTTTTAATATTCCCAGTTCCTCTTGAGTTAGGCATCTTTTTATCCATACCTTTTTAAATTTCACTTTCTCCATGAGTTTGTTTTGCCTTTTATAGTTTATCCTCCACAGTGTTCACAATCTGAAAGGTTACTTTCAAGGGCCTTGACTAATTTCTCTCATATTTCCCTAGCCTTGTGTGTTCCTTTATGTCTTTATTACAGATTTCCTCTGATACTTCCTTCAAATGCTCATTATATTTGCTATCTGCTTTTTGTCTCGAATTTATTTATTTTTTTTAATTTCTTTCTCATCTGTACCAGTGATTACTATAGATTTGTTGATGTCTGCTGAATCTTTGACAAATTATGGGTTGTTTTGGATTATTTTTTTGCGCTTTCTTTCTAATGTTTTTTCTTCGACTCTATTTCTAAAACGACTCTGTTTCTAAATCTTTCTTTACTTTCATCATTTCAGCATATGTAGTTTCCACAACATCTTTGTAACCCTGCACCACTTCATTCGCCTGAGTTTTCTTCTCTTCATTATCATTGCATTGGTATATCAGACTGCCTGCTTGCCTAATTGTCTCTGTATTATTTCTGAACTCCATAATGCTCTCATGGTTGACAACTGTACTTGCCATTTCACTAATCTTCCTTCTAAGTGAACCCACCTCAACTGACAGCTCATCTATTGTTGTGCCTTTCTTGTTTAATTCCTTTACTAATATTTAATTTTACTCCTACTGCATGTGCAATTGCTTCTTAATTTCATCCATTTCTCTCTGAAATGTCTTTTCCAATCTGTTCACCCTCTCTACTAGTTTGTTGTATGTTTCCATTTCAAGCAGTTCCTGGTAGAAATCATCCTATTTTCTACCTTTATCCCCTTTCTTAATTCCTTCCATATTCGCTTTACTAAATATGGTGGTCATCTTGTGTTATTAATGAGAAAAATATCTACTTACAAGTATGTATCTCCTTACTCGCCTGTGGTAGTCAAAATAGCTGGGAGCTTGATCAGCACATCCCTGCACTAATTGGCTGTATTCTGTTATTTGGACAACTCTTTTATTTAAACTTGCCCTACTATATTAGAACACCATTTAGTTTACCTAGTACAGAGCTTGACTCATACAAAGATCAGCTATTTTCTCACCTTGCTTTTTAAAAGAAGTGTATTTTAATACTGTATATTATGAAATCTTCAGCACACGCACACACACACACACACATACATACATACACATGCGTGCACGCGCATACACATTCCCCCTCCCCCTTTCTCTTCACCTAGGAACAGAAAATCAGTGTGTATAAATGGTAGTTGTAAGGATTTGTAAAAAGGTAATTATACAGAAATTGTACAGCGTTAGAAAACTGGGACTTAAAAGTGCAAAGACGTGTACACGTGTGCGCTTATGCATGAAGTATACGAGTACGCACACACACATTCTCAACTATAATACACTGAGCACAATTTTCAAAGCACACAAATACATATGTTTGCCTACCTACACTCTAAACTCGCTCACCCACGAACCACACCCCCCACACGCACACACTTCGTTCCAATTTAAAATCGCAGAAACGAACACAGGCTCACCCACAAAAGATTCAGATACACAATACACACGCAGACACACACACACACTTGCATTCTAATAAATCTCATGTGTACTGTATAGATTTAATTTTCACACACACACACACACACACACACACACACACACAC
>JAGKTI010041810.1:0-10196 GCA_018397915.1 Birgus latro
ACTACTACTACTACTACTACTACTACTACTACTACTACTACTACTACAGTACAGCTAGAGTAGTAGTAGCAACAGTAGTAGTAGTCAGCTTTATTAATCTCTTACTCCTTTTTTGGAAATTCTGGCATGGGCTAAATTACCAAATTATATCATTGATGATATTAGTATTTATTAAAGTACGATAAGAACGGCATAAGAGACCCCATATGCCATGTACTCTCACTGTCTTTTCCAGTATAGCTAATAATAACAGGGTCACACACACAAATGCTTCACTAATTGACCCTGTTTGGAGTAATGATTTCATTAACTATACAACAAGTGCCATAAACTTCACATCGATAAGTGATCATTCCCCTATCTTCAGTTCATTTCACAAACAACAACAACAACAACAACAACAACAGCTCATTCCAGTTTCATAAAAATTTCAAAGAGATTAATCAATAATCAGTCAACATCTTTTAAAGGCAATCTAAAAAAAAAAAAAAACTGCTCCTATTTACCGGATATGAGATCATGTAAGGTTTACCAAAAAATTTTATTTATACGTAGGGAAATTAAGTCAGTTGTACTTTTCTTTTCCGAGCTGTTCTCCTCTATTTCCTTTTTATATTTGTATCCTTCGTCTTTTTTGGCGCTAACGTGCTTCATCACCAATCCTGGTCGCAAAATTTACCTGCACATCACAGTATCAGTCCCCTTCTCTCTCTCAGAAACCTTCAACTTACTCCTTTTTTTTTTTTTTTTTCATACTACGCTGCTAACAGACATTACAGAACTCATAATTATTCTGAAATTTCCTGGACCCTACCAGCAAGGAACACAAGAGCTGCATAAATCAGATCTTAGATTCTTCATCTTTTCCCATAAAGTTACCATTCTCAACCCACTCCCCATAACAGGGGATTTATTGTTTCTCAGTGTCATCCATAACACACTGAATAGCGAAGAATAATATGTCCTTGTCTGAATGCGACACTGACAATAAGCCTCTCACTTTTTTCCCGACTCTGGCACAGGCTTCACAGCTTGCTCCCAAGGTCCAGTAGTCCTCCTACATATCATGTATCTCCACATGTCACTGGAAACCCACCTATTCTTTTACATGCATGATTACCGTCACAGAGTCACATTACAGCATCAAACACCTTTGAATCCATCCCAACCACATATAAAACTTCTCATAATTTCTCCCTCTTTATCATGCGCACATCCATAAATGCCAATAAGTATCATATAATCTTCTTCACTGGCTTCTTCTGTATAGCTTACTGCAGAATCTAATCCACATATGCCCCACCAGTCCTAAAGCTGCCTTATTTTCACCTACCAGATACTGTGTTGTTCTAGCATTCATTATTTCCTCAGCTGTACATTGTTCCACATGCCGTTCATTAAAACCAAGAACACCTATCCAACGATTTTTCTTAGCACTCACTTCGTTCACATTATCACAGCCTTCATCCATACTTTACAGACAACCTCAGTCCTTCTAGCTCTCATACGTTTCTCCAAGAAACATAATATTTCTTTAAATTTTCTCCTCTTTAATTAATCTTTTCTGCGGATACCTCATGAAAACCTGCCGTTTTCATATTTCTCAGTCTCTGCACAGCATTCTTCTATTTTGCCAATGACTCCTAAGGTATCCCTGCTTTTCTCTGTGCACCACGAAAGAAACTAACATTTTTCAATGGTCTGATTTCATCATTCCTTTTCATCAGCATTTCAAAATATTCGTCCTTTTACCCTTCTTTAACTTTCATGTGTTATAGTATTCCTCCACTATCCCTTTCAGTTATATTCTTCATTGTTCCACCTTCATCATTCCTTTTGCATCTGTGGCCAAATTATTTTCCTATCCTCCCAGTACTTTACAGCACATTTATCTTCCTTAATCGCAGTTTACCCTCTTCCTTTCCTCTTTGCCAGCCTTAAAACATGATTCATGCTTTCAGTGTACTACCTTTAACGTTCATTAGCAATTTTACTGCACCTACACAAACCAATTCTTACGTTTTGCCCCACTGCTGTTTCAACCTTCTCATCTCTTTATGCTGTATTTTTCATATTTGTTACACTTCGCCACACTTAATATGAGCATTTCAAACCAGACACTCCTTATTCACCGTCCACAAAACTTCCATATACATTTCCTGTCAAAAGACTGTCTCATAAAAAAATAAAAATGTTTTTTGTATTAAGATTCCATAGCTTTCTTACTCGACTTCCCCACATTCAGTCCATCACTCTGAGTGCTTCTCCAAACCAATATCTTCCAAGCTCCCCCCAGTTCAAAAATATATAGGATTTTCATCACTCTTCCAGCCACATAGCTTTGTAGCTGTTCTCTGGTAAACCCGTGCTCGTTGCTCAGACATTCTTTAATTCCACTTTTTACAGTTCTGGTTTGGTTCCTATTTTACATCTCCCTCTGTTTTTCCTATGCCTGCCCAAAAAGTTTCTTCAGAAAATGTAGTTTCTGTCATCACGAGCCTCAGTATTAATAAGGTATAAGGTCCCGCTGATGTGATGCTTTTTGCTATCAAAAGCTGTACTTTCGTGCTTCCACCCTGTTTAGGCAAACTCTTTCACTTTTGGCTGTCAACTTACACCTTTCATTCTTGGCGGAAATTTGCTTTCATTCAGTCTGTCTCAAAGGAAGGTGACCGTTTGCAACCATCTCTCAACGATTTGCTTAAATCACGTGTTATTTTAACAGTTGTGATTCTGTCCCTTAACGGAAGGATTCTGGAGAACTATTCCTTATATGGACTAAATTTTGACTGCCATAAAGGGCCCCACAATGGGAGTTCCACTGGTGATTTTCTTAGTCTTTTCAGCTTCATGCTCATCCTCTTTATGGATTAAATTAAACCTTTCCTACTGGCCACACACCACATAAACCTTCAACACTGTGGCAGAAATCTCTAATTTCTAAACTGTCCACTTTCTTTACTTTCATCTTATGCTTCCCGACAGATCAGAATGTAGCTACAGTTGTACATGGCTTCTCTTCTTGTTCTTAAATTACCTGGGTTCTGTTTCTTCACTTACTCTCTTCCTCCTTTGTATAAATTACCCGAAGAGTAACTTTAGCTTCATCCACTCATACAGTGTTGAGTTCGCCCTTGACTTTTCTCCCCGCGTCTTTCAGCAGTCACTACAGCAATCATAGCATCAGTAGTTTAACATACGTATCTTTTGACTGATCGTTTTTCCTCTAAGAGCAAATCGAATCTTGTTCAGGTATGCACAGTCCCCCACACAGATTTTAGGAATGCTGAACTCACTCATCGAATTTTTTAACGCCTGTGCGTGGCGATAGTCCGATGATTTCACACCCAATATGCTTGATATACTAGTCGAAAAGAGCAGTTTCTAAAAGTCACCTTTGTCCTTATTAACCGGTGGATTATACACACAGAACGAGAAAATGCACTTTCTTTTTTCCTTATGCAGAGAAGGAACCAAAGACTTAGAATCCAAAAAGTTATTCTCTCCAGTGGACAAAGGAAAAAGGAGAAAAAAAACTACATTCAAGATCCGTTCATTTTTAGATGGCTAGTTTCATTGATTAAAATTATATTATTATTATTATTGTTATTATTATTATTATTAATATTTTTTTTTTATTTTTTTTTTCAGAGCTCCCTGCCTCAACTCTTTTTTGTACTATCCTCCCTTTCTCTTTGTTTCTCGTTTTTCTGTCAGACCTTGTTAGTTTTATATACTGGTGTTTTTTCTCCTTGACACACCTCATTCAATCATTCATTCACACTTCATCATTCAACCCTCTCTTCCTTATTTCCGTCAATCTCTCCTTCCATTGCCTCCCTCTTCTGCCACGTCACATCATCTGTTCTACGTGTTCTTCCATTTCCAGCAACAGACTTCAACATTCTCATATACTTTCTCAATCCTCCCCCTCTTAATCTATTCTCTCATTCTCTTGTGCACACATCATTCCATCATTCTCACTCTCAGCTTATTCTTGTATATCCACAAACAGTCTACATGAATCTATCTCTCTATTTGTCTATTGCCAGACGTCTTAATCCCGCAAGGGGCGGCCACAAACACATCGCCTCCATGTTGCCCTGTCCCCCGCCATTTCACTGCCCCGCCCCCAGTTCACACCCCTCTCTCTCATTTACCTCTCCACTCCATCCCTCCATCTCATCATTGGCGTCCCCCTCCCTTTCTTCCCCTCCACCTCACTCACATAAACTCTTCTCGTCAGTCTCTCACTCTCCATCCTCTCCACATGGCCAAACCACCTCAGTGTGTTTCTCCTAACGCTTCCGGTCACATCCACATCCACACCACAACGCTCCCTCACTTCCTCATTTTTCAGTCTGTCTCTCCATGTGACTCCATATGCTCCTCTCAAATAACTCATTTCCACTGCTCTCACTCTTGATTTCTGTCCCTCCAGCAAGGTCCAAGCTT
This sequence comes from Birgus latro, assembly GCA_018397915.1. NCBI lineage: Eukaryota > Metazoa > Arthropoda > Malacostraca > Decapoda > Coenobitidae > Birgus > Birgus latro. Next base: position 4,456 of record JAGKTI010041810.1, read on the forward strand.
CACTTCCATACGTTAGAGTTGGTATCACAATACTGTCATGTAGTAACTTTCACTTCCATGCTCACTTCTCTATTTCTTATCACTGCTTTCAAGGAACCAGCAACCCTTCTTCCTTGCTGCGCCCTTTCAAGCACTTCACCCTTTAGACTTCCATCCTTACTCATCACACTACCCAAGTACTTAAAAGCACTCACATATTCCATTTTCTCCTCATCCAGCCTCACTGTACGTTCACTGACTTCTCTCGACGACCATAACTTTACTCTTCCCTACATTCACCTTTAGATTCCGTTTCTTACACACTCTCCCAGACTCATCCACCAAACCTTGCAGATCCCCTTTGTCTTCTCTTAACAGCAGAGTATCATCTACAAATAACACTACAGGGAGTTTCCAAACACTGCCCTCTCTCATTAGGGCCGCTCCAACATCCAGTGCCCTACCTTATATCTCTTTTATAACCCCATCCGCATACAGATTGAACAACCATGGAGACAAGACACATCCCTGTTTCAATCCAACCTTCAAGTATAATAATTCACTCAGTTCACTGTCCACACGCACTGCAGCCTTAGCACCCTCATACATACTCTTCACTGCCTTCAACAACTTCCCATCTACTCCATATAAATTCTTAATACTTTCCACAATCTTTATCTATCCACCCTGTCATATGCTTTCTCCAGATCCATGAAGGCTGCATACAACTTCTTTCCCTTCCCTAGAAACTTTTCCACTAAAGATCTAAGAATGAATATTTGATCTACACAACCTCTTCCCTTCCTTAAACCTCCCTGTTCTTCTCCAACTAATTCCTCTGTTACTTCCATAACTTTGTCAATAAGTATCCTACCATATACTTTTCCTATTACACTGAGAAGACAAATGCCCCTGTCATTACCACACACTTCTTTTTCCCCTTTTCCTTTGTACAGGGAAATAATTATACCTGACTTCCAAACCTCCTGCACTCTACCTTCCTCCCAGGCCAGTGTGCATGTCTTCCATATTTATTCTACCACCACCTCTCCCCCGTGCTTCATCATTTCACCACACACTCCTTCAATTCCCTGGGCTTTCCCCAGTTTGACTTTTTTTTTTATTGTTTCCACTACTTCCAGCTTACGGATATCTTCCTCCTTTCTCACCACCTTCCTTCTCCCAACCACTTATACTCGCATTACTTTCATTCTCTATGATTAACAGTTCCTTAAAGTGTTCTCTCCATCACTCACTTTTTCTCCCTTCTCCACTATCAGTTTTCCATTTTTATCTTTCACTCCCGTGCTTACTTATTTATCGACCTGTCTCACTCTCTTTACCTCCTTCCAGAACATTTTCTTCACTCCCTCCACTTTCCAACTCAAATTCCTTCCAAATTCCTGATCTACTCTCCTCTTACTCTCTCGTACTAACCTCTTCACCTCTCTCTTCCTCACTTCATGTAACTCTTTCTTCCGTCTCTCAACTTCCTCCATGCCTCTGCTTCCCATCCACTCACTATATGCTTTCTTCTTTTGCGCCACAGCCTGTCTCACCTCTTCATTCCACCATGATGTTCCTTGCACCCTCTTACGTCTTCTCACCCCACACACCGCCTCACATCCTGCACAGATTTCTTCTGTGAAAATCTTGCTCTCACCTGCCACCTCCCCCATCTGCTCCAAATCATATTTACCCCGTCGTTCCTCCACTTTCCTCATATATTCTGCCTTTTTCCATCCTAAAGCAACTTTTCCACCCACCTTGTATGGACTACTTCCTCCTGTTTTTCCTTCTTTCTATCCCTCCATTATAATTGAACGCTGACTCTCTCCACCACCAAGTTACACACATATAATCAAATATTGCCTTCCATTCATTCAGCTTACCACCCACCCTTCTCATCACTCGCCAAATATACCTGCAGATCATTTTGTGCCTAAAGAGGGTATTGGCTATCACCAACCCCTTCCCTGCACACATGTCCACTAGAGCACTGCCATTCTCATCCACTTCTGCAGGCACACCCCGCTTACCAACTACTCCATCCATCTTCACATTATACAGTACATTTCCATTCATATCTCCAGTCGATTGCATTCATAGCTCTAGCCAGTGACAGGAGGAGGATGCAGATTAGTACTGGGGTTTTGTAGTGTATTTCTTCAAAAGGGATATCTCAAAATTTTTACTATGTCTCACAAGAGCGCAGTGAGGTGAATACATTTTATGCTTGCTAACTTCGCGTGCCTCCCCATTTTTCCCCACCATGCATCTCTCTAGAGTCTAGACCCCATTCTCGCTCTCTCTCCTGTTTTCTTCTGCCTCCTAACTCCTTCTCTCCCTTATAGGATAGGTTGTGTCACGTGCATTGAACGGTTGAATAGAATTTTCTCGATTCTGGGGACTTTCCTATCAGGCATCACGATGTGCTGTATATGGCATATTGTGCAGTCTGTAGCATTCCTTCTTAGAGAATGTGTGAACGTCACATCCTCTATCCCTAGCTATGACTTTGACTTAACCTCTAGATTACATATGTATGCTGCCAGCTATTATGTATTGTAGTATGATATTTTAGAGTCCTGATAACACGTCTACTTGCCTTCTGGCTGTTTCTATGTAGCTGTCTGAGGGAGAGGAGCAAGGGATGTCCACGTAATAGTGCGTGTGATAATCAAGTTTCGCTGAGCTTTCAAATACCCTGATCTGGTCAGAGCAAGCTCTCAACAGCTACCCAACACATCTTGCAGCAGTATAATACAATAGCTATACATCTCAGCATATACATCATCACACAACTTATACTCCATTTCACCAAGTTTGGCACAGTCAGTGATGTCCTCAACGCCTGTAGTGTTGATGTAATTCGTCCGCACTAGGTAAACCTCTATGTATTACCTTGAGAACCAATTTATAAAGGCAATACAAAAAAGTATATCAAGTACTGAGGACCTTTATCAGTGCAATAGTGTTGAGGACATCACTGATGGTGCCAGACGCGATGAAATGGAGTACAGTTATAGATCAAAAGTTAAACACTTATACATGTAACATAACGTTCTGATCCTAACCACCTTATTCATAAACTTCCTAGGCCATTTGTTCTAGTTGACGTAAATGAACGTCATGCTTTGTGAGGCAACAGTAAATGTAACTCGTTTGTTGATTTTTGTTTGAGGATTTGGAGCTGGTTCTTCTAAGAGTGATCCGACATATTTCCGTGTAAAACCTGGTACTCTTTTTGTTACTCATCTTACTTTAGTCTCCCCTGATTGTCTGCTGGACTTTCTCTTTAGGGACTGCCTGATTTTCCTGGTAGTCATCATTACGCTAGTGTGGTCAGTGCATGCCGCTCTGTACTGGTGGAACAAGTACTTCAGTGGTGTTTGGGTAAGGCTGGCAGGGCAGGTTTTGTATTGCATTTGCTGTCTTCCGTGCTTCTGGAACTTCACTACAACTTAAAGAATTATTATATCCGCCAAGGAGGTTATCTTTTTGGGGGAGATGGTTTGTTTGTCTGTTTGTCTGATAGCAGGACTACTCAAAAAGTTATGAACGGCTTATGCTGAAAATTTTCGGAGAGGTACGGTACGGCCCAAGGGACAATCCATAGATTTTGGTAGTGATCCGGATCATCATCCAGCTCCAGGAATTTTGTAAACGATTCTTTACCATTGCAGGATAGTGGCAGTTTCAAGATTTTTACTTCTAAGTCGATAAATAATGCCTACAATGCTTGCACAAAAATTTCAAGATAACATTTCCTTGGCGGAGGTTTGCAGTCTCGCATTGCTGTTGTTAAATAATGTTGTAAGTGTCTGACATGATTCTTCCATACTTTTCGGTATAAGTTTTGCATACGAATCGTCCGGTCCTGGAGATTTTTTAGGCTTCGGCTTATACTTCCCCCTTACTAATGGATGTTCTGCCATGAATATTGTTTTGTATTATCATTGTAGATTTTTTGTTTGAGGGATCAGGTTTAGGTTCCCTTGAAATACTGACAATGAATAATTATTTATGATAGTTCACTTTTTTAAAAAATCTGCACAGGTATTGTTACCTGATTCCATTCAAAGAGGTCCTATTGTGTCTATTTTTCGTACAGTATAACCGATAAAAGCCTTGGGGTTTTCTTTCGATTCTCGAACAACCTTCATTTCATAACCTTACTTTGCTTTCCTTTTCTCCCTCTTCACTTCCTGTTTAAAACTGCATGCCAGTTAGGCAAGTATTCCTTTCGCCTTTTCTGTTTTGTACGTTCCTTTTCTTTGGCCTGTGAGAAATTTTAATCTGTCGTTTAACCAGCTTGGTTCTGAATTATTCATTGTAAATGCTTTTGAATTAATATATCAGTCTTGGCCCGCGTGTGTGACAGTATGTTTACTAACTCATCATGTTTCTCCCTAACAGAATGGCTGCTTAGTGCCCAACCCGTGTAATCCGTGACCTGACATACACTCCCACCTAAATCCTGTTCCTCGCTTATGACCTGAGCTACCTCCGTGAACTCAGTGACCTAATGTGCACTCCCACTTATATCCTGTCCCTCACTTATGACCTGAGCTTCCCCACTAACCTCAGTGACCTGACATACACTTTCACCTATGGTCCTTCTAAAATATGGAGATCGTTTGGGCGTTGTGCCTCACGGGAATTCCCCCTTTGTTTTTTTCACATTTGTTTTCACATTTGTGCGTATGGTTGAGTGTGTGTGTGTGTGTGTGTGTGTGTGTGTGTGTGTGTGTGTGTGTGTGTGTGTGTCTAGTCAGTTACATTTACTTGGTAGGTGGGGGCATTCACCATCCACTCACTCGATATAGTGCTGCTCTTGGATGACTGCCCTTTCCTCTCTTCCTTCCCTCTTTCCTTCCTTCCTCTTCTGTCTTTCTTTCCTTCATTCTTTCCTCTTCCTTCTGTCAACGGGTGACTCTACAATGAGTGACAAGCCAAATGGTTTCCTGCACTCCACGAAGCCATTTACTAAGCTGGGTGGTTACCATATAACCAAATTATGGTGCCTGGTGGTTTAGTGGGTAATTAAGTCACTTCATTCGGATTGCACATGTTCAGGTTTATATCCAAGGGGTGATTGGGTTTATTGCTCACGTAATGCCACTCAGGGATGTGTGAGGCTGGTCGCTCTCCTCTTAAATGTCTGGACCAACATGCCTAACCCCGGGCTCCTACGCTTCTCATGGAGCAACACAAGATTTGATGACGATGATGATGCAGTGTAAAGGATTTGAGGTAAACTTTTTTGTTCTGTTAGCTGTGTGTGTGTGTGTGTGTGTGTGTGTGTGTGTGTGTGTGTGTGTGTGTGTGTGTGTGTGTGTGTGTGTGTGTGTGTATTTTAGAGTGTGTGTCTATGTGAGTGAGTGAGAGACAGACATATGGACAGACAGACGGACAAAAGGCATAAAGACATACAAACTGACACTCTTGTGGTCCTTTTTTGTTATTAAATACTCATGCGTATCCTTCTCTCCTGACACATATCCTTCAGTCACCACCACCCATTCTTCCTCTCTCCTGACACTCCCGCATAGCCCAATAAACTGTACTATACATCATTCACAGGGCCACCATCAAGAGTTCCATTCAGATCAAACCTGTTCTTGTCAGCCACACGTCTGTCAGCAAGTGGCACATATACATAACTTAGCGCAGATTTCCTCGATGTAAAACTTTAAATATATACGGTTCATCTCGAGTTTATGCTTTTATAGTCTTTCATTCCTTTCAGTCATGTTTTT
>JAGKTI010041811.1:0-10196 GCA_018397915.1 Birgus latro
CTGCCCCAACCTTCTCCACGAATTCCTTATGTGATCCAATCTCTGCCATATTTTCTCTGCACACTTCTCTATCTCATCTCTCCAAGTCCTTTCTGTCTTTTTGCTGCTACGCTTACTATCTCTTGAAGTCCAGTCAGTCAGCATCTTGCTCCACCGGCCATCCATTATTCTTGCTACATGACCAGCCCACCTCCATCTCTGTTCTTTTGTCTTTGACTTTAGTCTGCTTTCTTACCCAAGTTGATCTTTTCCTGTCTCTTAAATATATTCCCAACATTGACCATTTCATTGCTTCTTGAGAACAGATTAGTTCATGTTCATTTTCCATCGATTTTGTCAGTTTCCAGGTCTCATAAGCGTACATCATCGCTGGTATTATACATTCGTTATATACTTTTCGTTCCATACATATTGGCAAGCTGATTTTCAGGATGTCTCTATGTATACCGAAAGCTTTCCATCCAATTGTATTGCGTCTTTTTATTTCGCTATTACGGTCTTTCGTTAATTGTAGTAATTGCCCCAAGTAATTGTTCTTCTCGACTACTTCAAGAAATCTTCGCTTATTCTGATGATGCTCTTTGGTGTATTTGGAAATTTGTATTAAACATTAATTTTTCTCTAGTTTATATTTAGCCCTAATTTGAGACTTTCTCTGTTCAGATCATTTAACACTTCTTGCAATGTCTCTGCTATTTCTGAAATTAGGACAATGTCATCTGCAAATCTTAAATGGTTTGGCCTTTTTTCCATCTATGTTTATTCCAGTGCTTTCCCACTCTAGCTTTCGGAAAATACTTTCAGGGCATGCTGTAAATAATTTTCCTGAAATTGTATCTCCCTCACGGACGCCATTCACAATCTTTATCTTTCTCGAGTCTTTATGTAATTTAACTGTAGCAATTCCCTCTTTATATGTGTTTCCGAGCAGTTTTACAATGTTGTCATTTACCCCTTGTTCTCACAATGAATTTATAATTGCTATGTGCTCCATTGAGTCGAAAGCCTTTTCACAATCAAGAAAACCTACGCACAGTGGTTTCTTATATTCTATAACTTTCACAATCAGCTGATTCACTGTGTGTAGATGATCAGTAGTCGAATACCTGCTTCGGAACCCTACCTGTTCACGAAGTTGATTTCCTTCCAAATTATTTGTTGTTCTAACCATAAGGGCCTTTTTGAAGAGTTTGTAAATAACTGATAATAAGCTATTGGGTCGATAGTTGCTAAGATCTTTCGGGTAGCTTTGTGTGTAAAGTAAAATAACTGTTACATAAAACCATGCTTTGGACTTTTCTTCATTTTTATACCCTGGGTAAATAGGCGGGCGAACCTGTTCTGTACTTCCACTCCTGCATTCAACAATAAACCTGCTACTATTTCATCTTCGACTGGAGCTTTTCCTCGTTTCATAATGTTAAGAGAAATGTATACTTCGTCTGGTGTTACCTCAGGTATTTCACTTGTGTCAGCTGAAAAGTTGGCTATTAGTACTGTTGTCTGATGCATTACAGTTCTTGGCAAAATTTGTTACTTATTATACATTTATTATATGCTTCATTCATTACATAGATTGTTCTGGGGAGTAGCTGAGTCAGTAGCTATTACACAATCATCTGTTTATATTGGTTCAAAATATTTCGCTAGAAATAGCATATTAAAAAAAAACTGCCTCATCTCTTTTTAACATAGAGAGGGAAAGAGTGTTGTGTGCCGCTCTCCACCTGTTGAGTAACCATCTTGGAGATATCTGCAGTGGCTGTGAACAGGTTCCGTAATCTTGCTGTTTTGACTGTGAAGATCGGGAGATGGTGACTCTACGACCTTGGCACCTCCACCACTGGCTGGCTAGAGAGTACCATTCTCTTGATCCTTTGCACAGCATGAACCTGTAGACGAAGGCTGGCCGTATGAAGCCATTGTTAACCTGAGTCTGGTAGAGGACCGTTATGGCCCCAACATTACGGTGTTCCCGTGGCAGCAGTTGTGGAGGCGAAAGGATATCTTGGACCATACGAAGGGCTCTTCTTTGGATTTTGTCCAGCTAAGTAAAATGTCACCACTGGACATCGAGACCAGTGTTGCATATTCAAGATAAGGACAGACTTTTGTCTTGTACAGTTATAAGTCCTCACTGGTCAAGATATCTTGTCAGGTGGTAGAGGGCTGACACTCTGTGTGAGCCTGCCTGAAAGATTTTGTTTATGTGTCTGTTGCATTTTAGCTCTTTGTCGATATCATCACCGAGGATTGATATATGGTCCTATAGAGGTATGGCCTCACCATTAATTTGAATCTTCTTCCTTACAGGAGCTTTAGCTGTAGAAGAGCGTCCTATCAGGGGCAAAGTTCATTGACAGTTGGTTCACCACTCTGTGATGGTCTCCAAGATGTGGTTGGTGTGCGCAGCCACTTGCAGTAAGTTATCATATTTGTATGAGATGGTGAGCGTGCAGGTGCCATCATATGATGACAGTTCTTGGTGTTGTTGGAGCAGGTCATCAATGAAGACGTTCCAAGGAATCGGTCATATAGCATATTGTTAAGAAGCGGGATTTGGTAGTTAGGTAGTCTCGAAGCTTCTCGCTGATTCCCAGTGTTTACGGTAACTAATTCCGGTACGAGTCAAAATTGTCAGTTTGCCTGCTGTTTGTGAGAGTAGTTATTTCGTAAGTTATGCATTAATTTTTGTGCTCTTTTTCTCTATAATATTTCATTTATGTGATTGCTTGTTAAATTATGTAATTCAGTTTAAGTTTGTATGTAGAATGATTTAGAGTGATATGTAAGAAAACTCTGGCATGTTTTGGATGTCTCCGAACTGGTAAAGCCCCGGTCGCATTTTTACGAAGTCTTGTTAGTACTTTTGCACGGTAATCTGTGACGCCAAGCATATGACATCACGCTTTTAATGAGTTGCCAGACAGTACCATAATAATTTATGTCGTCTGGTAATGCCTACAGAAAACGTGCAAAGGTAATGTGTTAACAGTGATACTCCTATATGTAGTGAGCGTAGTGAACTGATGATTGAATGACTCATTTTAATAATAATCATTTACACCACATATTTGAACAATGTTTTATTAGTATTTTTGTGATCAGAAAAGCTTCCTAAATATGCGAAATATGACCAAATACTAAGATCCTGATTAGTGGGACTTGGGTACTTTATCCTATTTTTTTTAATCTCTAGATGTAAACTTTGCACTGAAAGTTTCTCTGGCTATAGGCTATTCCCAGATCCTTTCCCTTTTTTACTGGTATCAAACCACCTGTTATGCATATTTCACAGCTTACGTCCTAATTGTCGTTCCCTAACTTAGGTGTGCTACAATGTGTATTACTTTGCACTTTTTGTCCTGAAATTATGTGAGTTAGCAATAAGATTAGGGTGCAAGGAATCTACTTACCATGTTGACATCTTCAGTCCTTTGTGTTTCACACCGTGTTGGCGCTTAAAGGTCTGGTGGTAAACTTTGGTTTTCGTTTCTGGGAAAACTCTCACGGAGTTAAAGCATGTATTTGTTTTTCTGCAATATATCGCTTTCCATTCATCAAACTGTTCTTTAGATGACACACTTGTCCGATATTGAACAAGTTCAGTTGTTCTGGAAATGAGAAGAGTGGTAAATTTTCCTTCAAAGTCGAATAACTGATCAACGCTCTCCTTCCCCTCCATCACGTCTGTTTTGCGCCAGCCCTAGTACTACCGATTCCCGAAAAGCCGATTTTTTTTGTACGCCAATGTCAAAAATATTGTATTTCGCTTTTAATTATTATACATTTTATATGAAGTTCTGTATTATTATGGTACCACAAATATTCCTTTTTTTAATATTAAGCAAATGTAAAAGGTTTGGTGAATGAATTTGGGACTGTGTGTAAGAAGAGGAATCTGAAAGTCAATGTGGACAAGAGTAAAGTTATGGTGTTTGAGAGGAATGAAGTCACAGAATGCATAGTGAGGTTTGATGATGAGGATATGGAGAATGTGAGTGCATTCAAGTACTTAGGTAGCGTGATGAGTAAGGATGGAAGTTTTGGGATGAAATACTTGAAAAGGTACAGCAGCGAAGGAAGGTTGTTGGTTCATTGAAAGCGGTGATGAGAAATAGGGAGGTGAGTATGGAAGTCAAGAAGTCACTGCATGATAGTATCGTGATCCCTACCCTGACGTATGGAAGCGAGGCATGGACCTTGCTAGAGGGTAACAAGTCAAGAGTGAGAGCAGTGGAAATGAGTTACTTGAGAGGAGCATGTGGAGTGACATGGAGGGACAGGTTGACGAATGAAGAAGTGAAGGAACGTTGTGGGGTGGATGTGGATGTGGTTGAGAGGATTAGGAGAAATACACTGAGGTGGTTTGGACATGTGGAGAGAATGGAGAATGAAACTCTGACTAAGAGGGTGTATGCAGGTGGGGTGGAGGGAGGGAGAGAGAGGGGAAGGCCGAGAATGAGGTGGAGGGATGGAGTTGAGAGGTATTTGAGGGAGGTGGGAGTGAGCTGGAGAGAGGGTAGGCAAATGGTGGGCCACCCTTTGCGGGATTAGGGCGTCGGGCTAAAGACAGAGATAGATAGATAGAAAATAATACATGTTAATGTTCAATTAAAATTTGATAATATGAGCGTCTCAGAGTTTTAAATAAAGGCATATTCCTTTTGTCTGACGTGATCGCATTCCTTTCCTATTCTGACCATTTCCTGTGGTATTGGAGCAACTGTCGTTTCAATGCTAGCTCTCTCTCTCTCCCCATATGTGTGGAAATTCAGTGTTAACCATACTTGTTTAAAATTACTGTATATTGTACGCAGGGTATTGTATACTGTAGACACCAAATTATTATATATGTACAATAATTATTATACGCGGCACAAACCATTTTTAGTTGCCTCTTGCTAATATTTTTTCCATTCTCCTCTTAAGTTTGTTTGTTTGTTTCGTGTCTTTGCTTCTTCTTTTCTTATATACATCCTGCTGTGTGCCTCAAACAGGTAACTCCCACGCATGTGCATCATCAAACCGATGTGAATGTGACAATGGCGAAGTGTGGAGGTACTTGGCATGGAGGGATGGAGTGGAGAGTGACATGGAGGCGATTTGTTTGTGGCCACCCCGTGCGGGATTGAGGCGTCTGGCAATAGATAGATAGATAGAAAATAACATGACGTCACAGAGAGAAGACAAGACTCCCTTTGCGCATCACCACCATACTGTTGTCAACACACATCTTTACTGTCTAATTTACTGATTTATTGATCTATCTGCAGCAGTGTCATAATGCTGTAAATACATCAGTACACATTATGGAAGTATTTAGCAGTCAGAGGTAGGCATGACGTCATTAGTATGGCGAAGTTGGCCAATCAGAGCGCTGCTGCAAAAGTACTAACAAGACTTCGTAAAAATGCGCCCCTGCCACATCACAACCACTCCCACTCTGTCTACTCAGCTCCTTCACCACGGGGGTCTGTCGTAGGAGTATAGAAATCAAGCACACGCACACACACACACACACACACACACACACACACACACACACACTAATATCTGGCAACCTTTATCATACATCTATTCTCTGATACGATATTCTCTTTGGTCCACTGCCTCTTCCTGACGAAACCTCTTCTCTTCCCATTAACCTTCCGATCTATAAAAAAAAAATAAAGTCCATTCGCCTAGCAACATAATCCCCAATGAACCATTTCTGTCACATGACTTAATAACAGTTCTTCCACCTTTCACTTCGAGGACGCATATTTAGTGTTATTTTTGTATTTCATGCGATGATTCTTCAATTTGAGATGAACCAGGACTGGTGAAGGGGTTAATTAAATATATATATACAACCCATCCAGATCGAAAATATCTTCCTAAGCTAAGTAATATCGTCTGCAGATAGCCAGATTCAAATGATAAAGTAAATCATCGGATTCAAGGGGTTATGGAGTCTGTTATAACCACTGAACAAGCTGTCACACTCACTCAACACCTCTGCCACACTCAGTGCTCACTTCACGTCACAGTCAGCAGCCACTATGTCAGGCATGCCCGTTAATTAACTTCTGTCATATCGAGTCAGTAACTTCTGTCGCATAAATTTGATTTTAATATTAGCCGGGGAATTATCATTTGTCAGGAAAATACACAAAGCCAAATTCTGGTGCCATACTCAGCTGTTCAGAATTGGATAATGTGGAGAGATCAAGCATTTACTCGTTATGACGAAAGATATGAATATGCAGAACATATGAAGGAAATGTGCACTGGGGACAGAAAGTGGTGGAGGACTGGAAGGGGTTAGAGGATGTTGAAATATTAGCGTGGGAATAAAGAAAACACTGCTTATTACTATAACAGTTCTGTCGCTGACGTGCAAGAGCGAAGTGGGGACGATGCTGGAGGAACAGACGTCAACAATGAGACCTGTCGAAAGAAGTTACATGTACCGTCCAAGTGTCCGTGGAGTGAGCTAAAAAGAATGATGGACAAATAAATGAATGTTTGAAGAAAGTTATATGGAGATTGACGTAGCAGAATTTACAAGTAAACTAATTGCGTTGCGTCGTGAAGCAGTTAGAAAAATAAAGGACTCAAGGAAGGCAACATTTGCACTTAGCATCTGGTATTATGGCCAAATATTTGGCTTTGACCTGTGGCCTTGAGTTCTGACAGATTTTTCTAAAAATAGAATAACTTCATTCTTGCTTAACTCTTAACCCTCTCACAAACTTTGGTTCAGATTAGATATTTTTTTATGTGACTTTGCCCAGTGACCTTAGCTTAACGTTTGACCCTTTCCTCTCACCTCATCCTTTGTCTGATTGTTCTTAAATGTGAATCCCTTTGATCTTGTTCTAATCTTTACCGTATCATCAAATTTGCTTGAAATTAGTTCAAAACTGGGTTGAGTTTGTCCTTTGAACTTGTACTGTGACTTTTAATCTTTGAACCTTCTCTATCACCTTGACCTTTGATTAAACTTAAATTCATATCATTTTATCCTTGCCCTCTCGTCAACCCTTCTACATAGTTTGGAGTAAATTGGATAAAAATGGTTTAAGCTGACCTTTCCCTGTGATATTGACCCATGACCAATTGATCTCATAAAAAATGGGTTTACTCCTTGGCTGACCCCCAGCCCTTCTTCTAAAATTGGCTTAAATAAGATCAAAACATTTTGACTCATTTTGTTAACAAACACATACACTTGGCGAACTTTGATCTTGTCCTGTGACCTTGGTCTTTGACTAAACGTTCTCAAAATTGAATGACTTCGTTCTTGCTACATTGTATAATCATAAACACCACTGCACAGCATGGCCATGAAGCACTACACCACGTGAACCAAAACATCGTCATACCACAGCACATGGTCATTAAACGCCAACACACCACATGACCATATACACCACAACACTACATTGCCATTATTAGTACCCCACCATTTAGTCACAAATGCAATACCACATGCTCATAAACACCAACACTTTACGTGGTCATACACGGCACCACTTCACATGATCACATCCATCAACACACCACATGGCCATAAACATTACCGCACCACATGATCACAATCACCACCACACCACACCACATGGTCATAAGCATCACAGTACCACTTGGTCATAAACACATGCACATTATATGGTCAACATCATCACACCACATGGTCATACAAACCACCACACCACATGGGCACAAACCACCACACAACATGGTCATACAAACCACATCACATGGTCATACAAATTTCTACACCATATGGTCAGAAGCGTCGCCACACTGGATTAATCGCTTGCCTTTACCAAGGCTAGGCAATTTAGTTTTTGTCCGTGTGTGTGTGTGTGTGTGTGTGTGTGTGTGTAATTCACCAGGTCGGTCATATCACTGAAAGCTGTGACCATTAGCATTTTACCCTTCTTCCAAAAGAGAGCTGAGAGCTCATATAGTCCGATCTAAAGGCAAAGCCTTGACCTTCATACACTCAGACACCCATCCTCTTGCTCAAGGAGGACAGTGATGAATCGCTCCGTCAGTGAAACTTTTCGCATCCCGAGCAAGGCGCGAACCTCCATCTTAGCAGACGCTAGGCGAGAGCGTTACCACTGAGCCGGCTAGGGAAGCGGTATGTGTGTGTGCGTGTGTGTGTGTGTGTGTGTGTGTGTGCGTGTGTGTGTGTGTGTGTGTGTTAAAGTATCTCGAAAAGTTGTGGGCAAATTTTCATCAAACCTTTAGGAAACTGCAACTATGTGGATTTGCAGAAGTCTTACATATGCTGAGGATTTGATCAGAGACGCCCGGATGTCAGATTTATATTTCTAAACTCTAGGAGTCTGTTTTGGGTCTTTTTTGACCCATCGCTACTTCATGCTAGCTTAAAATTTTTATTTTGCATGAAAAAAGCTTCACGTTTCATGACTTCTCCTAATTCTCTGAAGGTGTTTTTTGAAATAAATTTTGTAGTAAAAATCTTGATAGTTTTTGCACACACGAAACAAGTAACATCCAGTCTATTAGGGTCATTTTTGACCCTATAGTCCACTTATGTTGAATCGTGATATAACGTATCAGAAGTTGAAAGATAATTGACATGGTGTCGGGTTTTTTTCTATCTTTTTATCATTTATTTATATTTCAGGAACACATATATTTCAGGAACACATACAGTTTCTCAGTTGGTAGCTTTTATAACCTAGCCTCACAAGATGAGGAAAGTGGTCATTTGTATTCAGACTTTGAAGATGGTGAAAGTGATCATGTTTCAGTGAACAACATGTCCAATAATGATTCTGATTATTCTGAAAGTGAGGATGATCAAAATATCCGTGTTTCAGAGAGCAAGAAGTCCAGTCAAGATTCTGACTCTAAAATCTATATACACATCCAAAAACGAAGCCATAATGTGGCATGAAAAGAAAGTAGATGCTTCAGTAGGTAGACGAGGTGCTAGGAATGTCAGTGATCAAAAACCTGGCATTACACTCTTTGCTGCAACAAGAATTATGGATAATGCAACGTCTACATTTGACCTTTTGATTATTCCAGATTTTTTCAGTGTTATTCTGGAAATGACTAACAAAGAAGCAAATCGAGCACTTGGAACTGGAGATGTCACCAACATGACTGAACTGAAGACCTTTTATGGACTGCGCCTCCTAGCTGGCCTGTAGAAGTCTCATGGTGAGTCCCACTGAAGTTTACGGGACGACACTTATGGACGACCAATTTTTCGCACAACAGTGTCTTTAGATATATTCTTCAGAATTTCAAAGTATGTTCGCTTTGACGAAACCCCTGAAGACGTCATGGCAAGCCAGCAGCTATCAGAAACAGTTGGGATACTTGGGTTGGAAGACTCCCACTCATGTTCAGTGTCATCAAATGTCTCTGTTGATGAAATGCTTGTTCCATTCTGGGGAAAATGCCCATTCAGTATACTGTATTCCATTTAAGCCAGACAGATATAGAATAAAGGTATGGGCAGCATGTCATGCAGAAACACGTTATCTGTGGAATGCAGAAGTGTACCTTGGTCGAAAAAAAAGGTGAAGCAGCAGAACGAAAACAAGGTACACGTATGGTGCTGCAACTCACAGAGGGCCTGAAAGGTAGAAACATTACCTTTGCCAAATTCTTCTGCAGCTTACCCTTGGCCAAGGAACTGATTGCACGCATGCAAACTATTGTTGGTACAGTCCGGAAGAATCGAAAGGAAGTTGCAGCAGAGTTTGTGAACCCCCCAAAACGAACAGTTTATTCAATCCTCAAAGGACACCATGACGACAATGTCCTTATTTCATACTGTCCCAAGAAGGGGAAGACCGTAGCCTTGCTGAGCACCATGTATGATTCTGCCACATACAGTGAGAGATAAGATAAAAAAAAACATAACTGAATTCTACAATGCAACTAAAGGAGGTGTAGGCAACCTTGACAAACTTGTGGCAACTTATCGCTCAGAACGTCATACTGTGAGATGGCCAATGGCTTTGTTTGACACAATGACAGATATCTCAGCATACAGTGTATTTGTGCTGTGGATGCAGATTCACCCAAACTGGCTTAGAGGCAAAAACTTGAAATGCAGATTGTTTCTTCAAGAACTTGGATTGACACTGGTTCAGCCACACTTATCGTCACGGCCTGCTTTATCCAGACCTCCAAATGCTAGGCGAGTCAGTGTA
>JAGKTI010041812.1:0-10196 GCA_018397915.1 Birgus latro
CACCACCATCATCATCACCATCATCACAACCACATATAACATAACCAAGAATCCCACAAATACATTAAGCGCATATGACCGTGTAACAGTGAAAGGCAGGACTCAGCCCAGGGAACTATCAGCACAGTACCTTTCACAGTGGTTCCTACATCACCTCACTCACGGTACAGCCAGGCTTTCACCATTCCCGGCTACAGTGCACTATCATACGTGTTCCATATTTTTTTTTTTTACTGTGTGTGATTAAGTCGCCTTTGTATCTCTTGTTGGGTAGGGCTCACTCGGTCGATTCCCTCTCTCTCTCTCTCTCTCTTCCTCTTTCCCTCTCTCTCCCCCTCTCTCTTCCACTCTTCCATCTCTCCTTGTTCTCAGTCTACCTCTCCTTCTCCTCCCAAGGTTAACCCAGTCTCCACTCTCACCCCCAGCCATTACTGTGTCTCCTGGCCCTCGTCTCCGCCTCCCCAGAGAAGCTCCACACCCACGATGGATCGGCTGGTGTCGCCAAAGGATCCAGTTCCAGTTCCGGTGGCCACAGACTGAACATTAGCGGATCGGGTGTCACTTCCGGTGGATCGGGTGTCACTTCCGGTGGATCGGGGTTCAGTTCTGGTGGATCGGGGTTCAGTTCTGGTGGATCGGGGTTCAGTTCTGGTGGATCGGGGTTCATTTCTGGTGGATCGGGTTTAAGTTCTGGTGGCGGATCTAGCGTGACATTTGGCGGATCTGAGGAAACTTTTGGCGAGTCTGATGTCAAATTTGGCGGGTTGGACTTCAGTTCTGGCGGATCCGGTGTCACTTCTGGCGGATCAAATGTACAGTCTGGTGGATCTAGCTTCAGCTCTGGAGGATCTGGCTTCATTTCAGGCATCCCAGGCTTCAGTTCAGGCGGTGTTAGTGTCAGTTCAGGCGAATCAGACTTTAATCCTAATGAAGTGAATGCCGGAGGACTGGGTGTTAGTGCTAGTGGTTCAGGCTTCAGTACTGGTGATTCAGGCTTCAGTACTGGTGATTCAGGCTTCAGTACTGG
This sequence comes from Birgus latro, assembly GCA_018397915.1. Classification (NCBI taxonomy): domain Eukaryota; kingdom Metazoa; phylum Arthropoda; class Malacostraca; order Decapoda; family Coenobitidae; genus Birgus; species Birgus latro. The sequence continues at coordinate 1,028 of JAGKTI010041812.1, forward strand.
TGATTCAGGCCTCAGTATTGGTGGATCCTTATTCAGTACTGGTGGATCCCAGTTCAGTTCCGGTGCATCAGATTTCCGTCCTCCTATAATCAGGTTTGGTTCTGGTGGGCCAAGCTTAAGTACTGGTGGATCTGGCTTAAGTACTGGTGGATCTGGCTTAAGCACTGGTGGATCCGGCTTAAGCACTGGTGGATCTGGCTTAAGTACTGGTGGATCTGGCTTTCCATCTGACGGGCACATTTTGGGATTTCACTCCAGTAACCCGAGCCTCTTCCCGTCTCCCATCCACCGATTACCCCCTTCACCAGTACCATCACCACCTCCACCACCTCCACCATCTCCACCACCTCCACCATCTCCACCAGCCAGCGTAGTGGTGACCGACACAGCCGTCCATCCCGTCACCCTCACCAAGACCCTCGTCCAGCCCATCGTCATCACCGAGACCATCATTAGCCAGATCCACATCACCAAGACAATCATCCACACCAACGCCTTCCATCCCATCCCTGCGACCACCGTTCCACACTTCCCCACCCTCGGAGTTCCACACACCCACGACTTCGGAATTCTACACACCCACGACCTCGAAATTCCACACACCCACAACCTTAGAGCTCCACACACCCACAACCCTGGAGCTCCACACATTCTTGACTACTTCCGCCCCGACCCCAAGCGCAACACTATTGGTCCTCGAAAAATAACCACCACAGGGGATGGTGGGGCACTGGCAACGTCGGATGAACTGAAAGCTAAAACGGATTTTGACGGGTAAGCCATTGTTTTTTTTCTCAGCTGAGTAACTGTTACATTACTACTATATTCTTTCCCGAAGCAAATCAACTGGCATTATCTTTTAGTTTATTTGACAAGATCCATGCCTATCGACTGCATAAGGGGTAATTAGCCCATGAACTGAGACAGGGAGGATTGCAAAACAGGCTCTGTGATGTGGCAATATGATCAGTTTAGGAACCATTGCAAAAAGTAACTTCAGATATACACTGTCATCTTGGAAATGGTATTACACACCTTCCAAACAAATATTCTTACTCAACTCACCATAATTTTTAGTTACTCTGGTTGGAAATTCTCCATTTATCAGAAAGCTGTCAACGATATGTGCGGGACTCACTCCTGTCAAGGTCTTAGTGTGTTGCCAGTTTGTAAAATAATCCATAATGAGCGTGATGTGCCACTTTCGATAATTTATTTCATCCATCCTTCTTGTTTGCCTTGCATTAGATTTTATCTTTAAAAAATCCCAGTTTTCAAGACAGGCACATGCCTTCCTTATGCGCTAATGCCAAAGTGAGCGGATCAAGAAGTGTATGAATTTCGTTCACAGTAGCTACTATTACTTTATTTCTGGGCTCAATCTAGGGGCTGGGGATGAGAGACAATAGAAATTATAATATCTCTTAAAAACTGTGTGATGCTGCACTTCCAAGAAACTTTATTGTTTGGTGTTAAAAATCCTGCTCATATGAGGTAGGTCGCACGCCCCTGAAGCTGACTTGTATGCAGTAAGCCGCACGGCGTGGGATACGGCGGGCAACCACAGTGAGCTTTAAAATCTGAGGAGGTGATGTTCTGAGCCTTCGATATTTCATCCTCTAGCATTACAAGATAGAGAAAAAGGCTTAATCCCTACAAGAAAAAAAAAGTAGTGGAGACATTATAACTCACAGAATCACAAATCGGTAAAATGGACGGGAGGGAAACAGAAAAAAAAAAAACTACAATTCATTTTTTCTCCAAGGTCTTGAATTACAAACGTCTGCCTTAATTAAAAAAAAAAGAAAAACATTCATTTGGCGGTAAAATGAATGGTGTAATTCACATACATCATTGTACTGGAGGGGCAGATTTCTTGCATTGTGCAGTTTCTTTATTTATTGCGTCCAGTTAATGAATTTTCTAGTCCTTGCTGGCTTTAGGAATTTTGCTCACTTTTCAGGAGACGTTTTGAGGTACAGCAAATTTTCAGTAGAGTGAATTAATTGTAGGCTGTTATATGGGAAAGTTTGCTAAATCCAGTGCTTGAGAGAGAGAGGGAGAGAGAGAGAGAGAGAGAGAGAGAGAGAGAGAGAGAGAGAGAGAGAGAGAGAGTAACTGGAAGAGTCATTCAATCACTCAGTCACCCAGTCAATCCGTCAATTAAACACTCAGGCAGTCAATCAATGAGCTAGTGAAAAAACACAAGAATATTCAAAATCAACTCTCTCCTCTCTTAACCCCTCCATGGCTAGTGTCCTCATCGGTGTCAATCCCCGACTCCAGCTCAAGGCAGACCCGAAGTGAAGCCGAGCCCCTCCGACGCCACCATCCTGACGACGAAGGAGGAGAGGAGTTCCCCAGCGCTGCCGTCCAGTTCTTCACAACGCCCCTCCTGCCTCCGTCCAATGCTGCTTCCTGAGGGGAAAGGACACGCCGGAGAGTTCCAAAGACGCTTCGTATTGGATAATGTATAGTCATGATGATAAGTTCCACCTTAACAAACGTCCCTACAATTGTTACAGGTAATGGACACTTCTAGCAGCCTGACTCACCGTTAGTATGCAATCCCTCATCTCCACATTTTCAAAACCAAGACTAAGCAAAACCCAAGTTCAGCTTGTAGTCATAGCCTTAATAGCACGCTCAGTCGCAGTCAGAAGTGCTGCTACACTGTCTTGAAACCATGTCAAAATCCTCAGGAGATCTGTCTGTTGTCATCGCTTTCTTTACTTGTACAGTCACCTAGTCAATAGTCCATTTTACAGTCTCGAAACCATGTCACAACCAGAGTGTGCCTTTAGCAGTATAACTTACAGATGCAGTCATCAGTCCTTCTTCTACACCACCAGGTCAAAATTATGTTAAAACCCAAGAAGACCTTGCTTATGTAATCGCCTCTCTTATATATACAGTTACCCTTATTGAATATCAAGAGAAACCGAAGCAACACCTCTAGCAAGACAACATGCAGTCACAGTTTACATCCATCTTATCACCATCTTGAAACATTGTCAGAACCAAAGAGCCTCGACTAGCGGGGTAATGTATTGTACAGTCAAATACATAAGTTCGTCTCCCCGACTCTTTCTCATTGCTGGATTCACAGACGTTCGAATGAGACTTAGTGGACAAAGGGCCATCATCCACAGATGAATGATGATATGGACTTCAGTCCACTACGTCACATTTAAGGATTCAGGGATGAGGAGAGGCCAGTATAGTACTTGACTGTACATCCATAGTCGGCGTTCGTTTGAACACTGTTTCGAGATTGTGTCAAGACTTAAGGTGATAATCCATATACAGTCATCACTACCTTCATTCCATTTCCAGTTCACATTGATAAATAAAGTTTATAGGGTCCAGAAATATGGACCAGATGAGCCCAGATGTATGAAGTCTTGCTAAAGTAGTGAATAATAATCAGCGTTTCGAAGTCTCTTTTTGCGTGTTCGAATTCCAGCCATGTAAAGGAATCTGTACCTGTTGCCAAAGTCGCTGAGATCTGAGTCAAGCATCACCTCCATAACTTAATTTATACGCTGGTTTATTTTCTTGTTTTTTCTGTCGCTAAATGACTGATTCTGATAAAAAGACGCACCGGAAGAGACTGAATAATAACTTAAACTGAGAAATATTTTTGGGCTGAAGGAATCTTACAGAAAAAACAATACATGTGAGATAACTGTCAGAAGCATCATTACCATGTCCATCATCATCATCATTACCATCATCAGCGGCAACAGCAGCATTGTTATCATTGTTGTTATCATCATTATCATCACCATCATCACCATCATCATCACCATCAACGTTAATAGGCCCTACCTCCTTTCACTTATCATTAATGGCTGAACGTTCTGGGTTATTCATCCTTTTTTATTTCTTAAGTGAAGCTATGGTCTTCATATTTAGATTCTTAATTAATAATGTTCAGGAAAGCAATGTGGTAAGTTTTTAGACTAAAATAAGAGAATGTATGACTAGAAAAAATACATAATCAAACATGTTGTGTTTTTATGTCCCTGTATATCTGAAATGCATACACCAAGCGATTTGTTATGCATACTACCCCTTATTATCCTCCTGTATATCGTAAATCCAGGGTTTGTGGATTTCAGGCAGTACAAATAATCTTAAAACTTGTATTAAGACCTATATTCTTTTGTAATTATCGTGGAATTATTTCGATATTAAAATGATATTAATAAACATAAACAGAAATTAAGGTGTAATGTGCATAAATACAGAGCGATCCCTCTCCGATATTCTTGTCGCTAGCACCTTATCCTTAGCGATTTATTTTGCTTATTACACCTTCCTGTCCTGTTCTTTCTTTCATAAGTCCCTCTAACGTGTTCATACTCTGCGTGAATATCGTAGAAAAGGATATTACCCAGCCCTATCCAAAAATAAGTAGCTATGGAAAAGGTGTCAGGGAGCTTCCTTAACCAGCGAGAATACGAACCCACGTCCTCTCCGTTGCTTGATTTATCGTGCTGGGGGGACGGCTCAGTCAGGGCTATCAGTGTCCACCTTACATTATCTTCATTTCCTACTCTCATTGCCACACCCACGCCCACATCAGCAGACTGAGCCGTTCTGACAGGTGAGTGTTTAAGGGAGTGCGATTTTTGGACCACCCTTTATATCGCTAAGGGAGAGGCACTATGAATTTATTAAGGTACAGTTCGGAAAATTAATCGCTAAGGAAGATGAATTACGAATGTATGCCGAAGAGAATAGGGTATCATTAACTATTCCCAAGTTCGGAATATATTTAGGGAATCGGATGCTGATGATGCTGATGCTGATGATGGTGATGATGCCAGAGTGTTAAACTTCATAAAAAATCGCTACTTATGCTTCAAAATCACTACTGAACCCCCATGTTTCTCTTAGCATGCATTTTGATGATGATGATGATGATGATACTGATGATGATGATGATGATGAAATAATAGCTTTGAACCTCATATAAATCCATTAAATACGCTTCGGAATCACGACTGAACCTTCATCATTCCTCTCTGCCGTCCTCTTCGAAGCGTTTGAACCCTACCACATCTCGGCGCCTCCTCAGTCACCCCCTTGCTCTCTGAGGGGAGGGATGTGTCGGACTTTGGTCTTGGTGTCGTGCGCGTAGAAGCTGATATTTTGGGCGTTCGTTTTATTTTCTGCGCGTAATGAGGTATGGTTTTCACTTACTGGTTTATTTAATGACTTACTGGTTTATTAACTGGCTGACATACTGAGAGACCGACTGACTGGCTGGCTGACTGGTGCTGGGATTTACCGACTGAGCTAACAGTAAATGATTTATGTACAAGGTAACTTATAAACTGACTGGCTGATTGATGCTGTATTAACTGAGAGGCTGAGTGACTGTTGTTTTACGGACATATGTACTGAAACAATTTGTGACTGACTACCCCAGTGACTAATTTACTGGGTGGTTGGTAGACTGACTATTTATCTGATCGACTGATTGTTTGATTTACTGAGTGATTAATTTACTGACTGTTTTGACTGATTGAAATTACTGACAAAAAATGACATTGATTGGTTAATAATCGTGCTGACTAAACTACTTATCCCCTGACTACACGACGGAGGTATTGAGTTAATTACTGGGATATTGACTGAATGACTGAACTGAACGGATTGACTGATAGGTAATTAAGAAGGTGTACGTGTGTGATGGGGTCAGGATTCCAGGGGCTTAAATGGTGGATGGATGAGTGTGTGGCCCATTTTTTATTGTGTATCCTGTTGGTTCGATCTCCCACTAACAGATTCATTCATTTTTCCATGCTTTCTGGACCCTACCTCACCCCAGCTTGAAATGATGATGATGATGATGATGATGATGATGATGATGATGATGATGATGATGATGATGATAATGACGATAATGATAATGATGATGACGATGATGATGATGACGATGATGGTGATGATGATGATGATTATTATTATTATTGTCGACAGATGGACGGTCGGAGCCCAAGCAAGTCAGCATTAATCCAGTCCTCCATTGTGACGTCAGCAGGTGAGTAAATACATCTACCTGTTAATTAAGAGTCAGCAGTATAGATGTTAGTATAGAGTCAGCAGTATATGTGTTAGTATAGAGTCAGCAGTATAGGAGTTAGTACAGAGTCAGCAGTATAGAGTCAGCAGTATAGGTGTTAGTATAGAGTCAGCAGTATATGTGTTAGTATAGAGTCAGCAGTATAGGTGTTAGTATAAAGTCAGCAGTATATGTGTTAGTATAGAGTCAGCAGTACAGGTGTTAATATAGAATTGGAGTCAGCAGTCTTAGGATCAGTAATAAGGGCTTTAAAATCAGCTCCATGGGTGATAAAATAAGCAATGCAGGTGTAAGATTCCGTCCAATCACCCCTTCATTACGAGCAGCCTCCCCAAAGATAAATTTCATCCATTTTCAATCTAACTTGGCCTAACACTATCATCTCCCCATCTTAAATTCAAAGTTATAGCAATAGATTAACGCTAAAAATATTGTTAGTCACGAAGAAGTGCTATGGGAGGATGTAGAGCCATAGTATTGTCTTATTCTGCCATTGTGCTACGTGAAATAAGCTGCACAAAGAAAATCTGGGCCAGGTTAAGGTGAAAGAGGTATAGAACAGTGAACACCTGGGGGCCATAGCGCTTTTCTCAGGGGGTATTCTCAGGTAATTTACCCTTACCTAACTCAGCCTACCTTCACCCAATCTTCCCTACCCTACACTAATCTAACTTACCCCACACTCACCTTAGCCTGTCCTTCCATATTGTTCCCTACCCAACCCAATCTTCCCCACCCTACACTAACTCAACCTACCCTACACTAATCTTAACCTACCCTTCCTTAGCACACCCTACCCTACCTACCCTACCCTTCCTTAGCACACCCTACCCTACCTACCCTACCCTACCCTACCCTTCCCTCCCCTACCCTTCCCTACCCTACCCTTCGTAGCCTACCCTACCCTACCCTACCCTATCCTACCCAAACCACCTTTCTTAGCCTACCCTACCCTATCCTACCATACCCTACCGAACCCTACCCAACTCTACCCTACCCTACCTTACCCTGCCTCATGTTTGGCTGCTCAGTTTCATCCCAGTCCACCCCAGAACTCATATAAAGTGATAACATTTTTGCATCACCCTGTTTAATGAATTTTGAGACTTACTGGGAGCAAAAGTTAGACTAAAATTTAGAAGTTAGGCCAGAATTGATCCATAAATGTATTTTTTGTGTCTATGTGTTTATTATTTATGTTTATATGTGTGATGTTTATTGATGTATTTATTACGAGGCCACATGGAATAAACTGCACAAACTTCTGTAAATAATAATAATAATAATGATAATAATCATAAAGAAAATAATAATAATAATAAAGAAAATAATAATAATAATAATAATAATAATAAACGGGATACCAGAGAGAACCGAATATGTTACAGCAGCCCTCAAAAGTTCTGGCGATAAATTAGCTAAAACGCTTTCTGGAGATGCGGTTGATTTATAACACTTTTTGCATCACTCAGTTTTATATATTTTAAAAATTTGCTTCACCTGACGGAACTGAGTCACTCCCATATAAAAATTCGTGGTTCCATGAAATTCTACGGCCCTTTAGCTATGAGGTAGGCATGAATCTCCTTGGTTACAATTCCAATTTTACTCTAACTCCAGTGGGACTTATACAGGTCTTCAGAAACCACAGATAGAGCCAAAATACACCCATTATATATTGAAAGTCTTTTGAAATTCGAAAAAAAATCGAATTGGAGCTGGAAATAAACGAAGAATGACGTCACGAGGATTTATGACGTCACGAAGATTTATGACGTCAAGAGGATTTATGACGTCACGAGGATTTATGACGTCAGAAGGATTTAGATGATTAATATAGCTTGTTATGGGTTAAGCAAATTGAAATACTCTATAGTATGGCTAGACAGGCTGTGAATATGGCTAAATGTAGCGATTATGATACTAGCTATGCAGTGTTAAGGCTACATGTGCTATAATCGCAGCTACATAGGGCTACATGTGCTATAATCAAGGCTAAATAAGGCTGGATGTGCTAAAATCAAGGCTAAAACAGGGCTAGATGTGCTATAATCAGTGCAAAAATAGGGCTCTATGTGCTATAATCAAGGCTAAATAGGCTAGATGTGCTGTAATCAAATCTAAATTTAAGCTAAAATGCTATAATCGCCGCTAAAATAGGGCGATATGCCAAATCAGTGCTAAATATATCGCTAATAAATCTAACAATGCTGTGGTAAAGCAAAATATACTCTAAACAAGGATATAACAGGAGCATATACTCCATAACTTTAGCAATGCAGGTTATATAGCTAACTTAAACCTAGATATACCATAACTTTAGCCACCTATCTATCTATCTATCTATGCCATGATCTTGTAAGGGGTGGCCGTTTGTCTATGAGATAGTTGTTTTACGTGGAGGGGCACTAACCCTCCACCATCCCATTTGCAGACACGTAGGGAACACGTGTGGGATGGTTATATGGTTACCACCCAGCGTTGTAAATGGTTTCCTTGCTTATGGGAAACCTTTAGACTTGTCACTCAATGTAAAGCCACCTGAAAAGGAAAGAAGAGTAATAAAAAGCGACAGGAAAGATGGGAGAAATAGGAGAAAAGAAGAAGGCAGACACAGAAAACAATGATATAGGCGTAGGAAATGGTAGGCAGCACTACATCAAGTGAGTGGATGATAGCCAGAGATACCGCTTACAAATGAACAGTGCTCAGGTGAGGCTAGGTATGGTATAACCTAAAGTATGCGATTCACAGGGCTAACTATGCTATGGTGATGCCAGATATGCTGTAATGCTGCTTGGATTCCATGTGGCCTTGTAACCTTGTGTACCCAGAGAAGATTCGCTTGTTGACTTACGATGACTTTCCTCTCGTAACTAAGATACTTTTGTTTTCCCTGTTGTTAATGATGATGATAATAATGATGATAATAATAATAATAATAATAATGATAATAATAATAATAATGATAATAATAATTATAATAATAATAATAATAATGATAATAATAATAATAATAATAATAATAATAATAATAATAATAATAATAATAATAATAATAATAATAATAAT
>JAGKTI010041814.1:0-10195 GCA_018397915.1 Birgus latro
GTATTATTTTTATAATACCGTAAACAGTAATATATTTCATAGAGATAAATACTACCACTACGGATAAATCTATAGATATGATGAAATAATCCAGAGTAAATGATATTTTTCTGATTTGATGATACTTCCTCATACATCATTTACATCTCCCTATCCTTCGCCCTTTCACTCTGCCTTTCTTCGTTCATCCATGTCCTTCGACATGTTATTGTCGTGGTTCTGTCTCTCCTTTCGCCTGTAGAGAGTTTCATACTCTTCAGTGTTCAATCCTTATTTGCCTTTTATCATTACCTATGTGACCCGTCTCATCCTCCACCCGTATTAGACGAAGCCGTATTGTTATGCATCTTTCCAGTCACACTTCTGATGACGTTTCATACATGGGTTCTGACTGACACATCCATTCACATAATGTCTCCATTACTGGATCCCTCCTCATCAGTGGCCCTATTCTAGGGGATACTGGTATTACAGAGAAACGGAGAAAGGAAAACAGGTAAAATATCACACAGTTTGTACTGATGCAATGAGGCATTTTATGGCAGAGTCCTAGATTGTGATAGGACTGCCATATCACCTATATATCGACACAATCTCATTATCTGGTTGTAACTATTCTCTCAGCGAATCTTGTCTCATTTTTATTAAAATATTAATCATATACTATGTTCACCCTTGGATGCTACCAGTCATATGTGGATATCACTTTCATAGACCTTTGTGTATTCTATATTTCCTATTTCAAACCTCTTGCTCTTACTCTTTCGACTTAAATGAATGCATAGAGAAGTGAATGGATGGGAAAAAAGAACATTTCATAAACTTGTTCGTAGCACTGGTCAGCCTAAGCAGATTATAAGAGGGTAGCCGTTAATAACAGGAAAAATGTCGGAACAGTGACACCAGACGTTTTAGTATTTGGATGATGCCAGAATAGATATATTACCTCCCTGTAAATTGGTGATAATGGCATGAAACTCCTGCAAAAATGAATTTAGTCATTAAACTGACAAATTTTCATAAGCAACAGGCATTATAATTCATGGCCATCATATCGAGTAACATCAGAAAACTTCAGACGTTCAGATGCTTCACAACACGCTTCATAAACCTCAGAAGCTATCTGGGGAGAGGGCAGGAGGAAGGAAGTGTAGAGGGGGAGAAGGCCACGTTGTCACATTCATCGAATTGCCCACCATTAAAGGAATGAAACTTGTGTGGCCAATAGTACATGGTTAAACTTTTTGGCCTATCAGATGGAGCCAGGATTAAATGGGCTTGAATGATGAGTAAATGGAAGCATGGCCCATTGAACTGGGCAAATTTTGGCTGTCTGGATGCTGCTACTCCTCACCCTGCCCTAGGGTGAGAAAGGAGGTCTGGATGATGATGATGATGATGATGAAGATGATGATGATGATGATGAAAATAATTAGCACCAGGACTTAAACACCCATAACATGGGGGTGGGTAAAACTTAGAAAAACAATAAGCTAAATTCACTGTGCCTACGTTTCGTCTTTGAAGGATCCAACATGCTTGCATGGGTCGGCCTTGGTCACCTAATGGAGGCTCTCCATGCTGCTAAATCTTTGGCAGCCTCCTTGTTCAATCCCTTAACCCTGAGGTCACACTTAATGACCTCGTCCCACGTCTTTCTCGGTGTACCCCTCACAACCCCTTCCCCAATATTAGCACTTCTCACCTCCTGCACCCAATTATCATCCCCCAGCCTCTCCACATGTCCAAACCACCTCAGCCTACCTCTCCTCATCACAACACCAATACACTCCAGTCCCATCCTACCTCTCAACTCTTCTATCGTAAGCCCAGCCCCCCCAGGCCTTGCACGCAGGGACGCACTGCACATCCACCTAATCACTGTCATTTCTGTACGTTTAAGCCTGCGAATATCCTCTTCCTTTACTGCCCAGGTCTCACTACCATACAGCGTCACACTCCTAACACATGCTGCATACAAAGACCCCTTAGCATGTAAGGAGAGTCCTCTCAATGTCAGGAGAGGCAACAGCTCCCTGAACTTCTTCCAACCACTTCTCACCCTAGCAACCGAGCTAGCTCCAGCCCCACCTCCAGCACATAACATGTCACTCAAATAACAAAACTCTTCCACATACTCAAGACACTCACCAGCAAGTTCAATCCTTTCACACCTAACAATCTCCACCTGCTCTCCCTGACACGCCGCACATATAAAATCAGTATTATCTCGCAGTCTACCTCTAATACCACTACATCTCTTGTGCACCCATTTATCACAAACACAGCACAAAATGGAATTACTTCCCACACCTTTGTGGCAAACTGCACATGGCCACTCTCCCTCTCCTCTGATTGTACTGCCACCAACCCTAGATATCATCACTTTTGTTTTAACTGCCCTTGTGCCCCATACCATCTCTCCATTTCTTAAATCTTTCCTCCGCCTCTTTTTCATTCTCTTCAATCAACACCAAATTATCAGCATACAAAATCTCCCACGGGAGTCCATCTCTGAAGTCATGTGAGAGGCTTTCAAGTACCATGATAAACAACAAGTGACTCAAAACTGACCCCTGATGCACACCAACATTCACGGAAAACTCATCACTCAAAACTCCATTCACCCTTACCTGGGTGCGAGCACCCACGTACATGGCCATAACCACCCTAACCAGCCACTCTTCCAACCCTAGCTTTCTCATCGCCCACTTCGCCACCTCTCTAGGGACTCTGTCAAAGGCCTTTTCCAGATCAACAAAAACAAAATACAATTCCCTTTTCTTTCCAATATATTTTTCCTGAAGCTGTCAAACAATGAATATGGCATCAGTGGTCCCCCTGCCTGGCATAAACCCAAACTGCATCTCACCAATATTCACTCTTTCTCTAATCAAACCTTCTAGAACTCTCTCCATTACTTTCATTATCTGATCTAAGAGCTTTATACCTCTGTAATTTCCCCTTTCCAGGGCATCACCCTTCTCTTTGTACACATTTACAATTACACTCTTCAGCCAATCATCTGGGACAACACACTCATATATAATCATATTTATCAGGTCGGTGACTAACCTCACCCCAGTATCTCCTGAGGCCATCAACATTTCAGCAGTCAACCCAGACACACCTGCTGCCATCCCCACCCGCATCCTGCCTATTGCCTCACTCACAGTAGCAACCCCAATCAAAGGCCAAGGGCCAAACACTGGATCTGCTGGCTCCAAACCTTCCCTAACCCAATCAAACTCCTCATTCAACAACCAGCTATAATGCTCTCTCCATGCATCTTTAATATCCCCACTGTTCACCGCTACCCTTCCTTCATCATTCTTCACACACTGCTCACATGCAATGTCCCGACTATCTCTCTTCACCTGATTTGCCACCCTAAAAATCGTATTTTTCCTATCCCCATGATTTAGATTATCAAGTAAAAGTCTCTGTGACTCAGACTTCACCCTGTATACCTCTCTTCTAGCCCTATGCTTGGCAGGCAAATACTCCTCCCTGTTACCACCCTTCTTCCATTCCCGGAAAAACCTTCTTTTCTCCTTAACTGCGGCTTCTACACCCTCATCCCACCACCAAGTTTCTTTATGCCTTGGTGGGCCTCCTGTCCAACCGCATATTGCATCGGTAACTCTCAAGAGGTTGTTCTTAAGGGCTCTATACTGTTCATTAATGCCTCTATCTACAGCTCCCTGTTCAGCCACCACTCTCCTCATCTCATTATAAAAGGCATCCCTTACTGATTGGTTTCCCAGCTTCCATATTTTCCTCCTAGGTACATATGTCCACCTTCTTGTCACTTGTTCTTTAAGCACCATGTCACAAATCAATAGTTTGTGCTGGTGCACACACTCCTTGCTTCCTATAACTTTAAAATCCCTCATTAACCTCCTATTCACCCTCCTGACCAGAAAATAATCTATCTGACTGCTATTTTCCCTAGACTCGTACGTAATCAAACAACTCATTCTTTTTCTAAAATGTGTGTTGCACACAATCATGTCCATAGCCTCCCCAAACTCGAGTATTCTTTCCCCTTCCACATTCCTCACACCATATGCACATCCTCCATGGACTCTTTCATAACCTTGAGCTGCTTCACCCACATGACCATTTAAATCCCCTCCCAGAACCACTAACTCATCATCCCCCATACCACCTACTACACTTATTAAATCATCCCAAAATCTATCCTTCTCTGCATCATCCAATTTTGCCTGTGGAGCACATGCCGACATAATTACAATCATTTTCCTACCAATCAAAATTTTCACTACTAATATCCTATCACTTACTCTCATAACATTCATGGCATATTCCACCCATTTCTCTGCAACCAACACACCCACACCCCCATATCCATCAGTTCCCCCCTGCCAAAACAACTTAAAGTAGCAATCCCTCCCAACAATCTTTCCGGGTGATCCACCCCTGTACCACACTTCCTGCAAACATGCCACATCCACCCACCTCCTACTGAATGCCTCAGCGACTTCCCCTGCTCTTCCCCTCAAACTTCCCACATTCCACGAACCCACTCTAAACCCCCTGGGTGATTTACTGTCCTCAGGCTTGCTTTGATTCTTATATTTGTAAGTCATAGTAGGTAAGATAAAAGGGGGGTAAACATTCCACAGGCCCCTCCCATTGCACAGTCCTAGGTCCTGGCAATGGATCTGGGACCCCTAGCCCACCAGCTTACCAGTGGCTGTGGTAGTGGCCTCGGGGCACCCTGCCAGGACAGCTGCAGGGACACCCTCCAAGCACACCCTGGCACTGCAACTGCCTTGCCATTATACACCCACTGATAGGTTCCTCCTGGGGCGCTACTCCCAGGTTCGGGCCCCTCTCTCCCAGGTTCGGGCCCCTCTCTATTGGGTAGAAGTGGCAGCCTGGGAACCGCAATGCCCTGTACCCTCCATCGCAGGTTCAAGCCCCATCTCACCCCAGACCCATGATCTATGCCGGAAGAACCCCCATCACGCCTCCCCCCAAGAGTCCACCACTAGGTAGCAGGGGCAAAGTTTTCTGGCCGCATGCCCTTGCTGGCGTCAACCCCTGTAACATAGTGGGATACGTTGTGTGATATGTAAGCGCATGTGGTGTAGTGCATAAGATAGTTAGAAGAAATGTTTGGGAGAGTATGCTGGTCTACTCTCCATGTTACTGTCACACTGAAAAGGTCAGCAAAGGGGGATGGTTAGGTAGCTAGTGAAACAGGAGCTCCAGCTCTCCCTATCACCAGCATTCCCATTCCCCTCGGAAGTACCAGCCTGTTCGGCCCATGCTACAGCCTACGACAGCCTACAATGGGCTAAATTCACTATGCCTAACTCACTAAGGGATGAATTACTGTACACAAATGTCGGCACTGCCTGCTTCACCAAGCACCAACACATGATTTTTCATGAACAAAGCTTCGGAAATAAGCCTTTACTACAACTGAGAGACACTAGGTCCTTGATCATCACTATTATGGTGGCTTTTTCATACATTTCTCTAGCATTAACCCAAATGAAAGGACTGTCAAATACTTGTCATTGCTATTCCACATGCTTTTTGGATATTTTGGAAGGCTGGTTGGCAGTAAGAAGAGCTGAATCTGGGATTCGTAGAGCTCACTACAAATAACCAAAGCCACAAATGTTCAACCTGTGATGTTGACAACCAAGAGAGTTTAAATAACAATGACACAACCTTGACAGTCTGCAGAAATATGAGAACTCATGATAGGCCATACTATAGCTCTCTAGGTGTCTGCCACAAGGTAAGACTGAACCCAGGTCAGTAGGACTGACAAATACACATGCTACCAATCCAGCCATAATATAGCTCTGGTGATATCCAGAATAAATAAACAAAAAAACAATCCATCCATCATCCAATCCTACGTTGCCCCATGAGGAGCGTAGGAACCCAGGGCTAGGCAAGTTGGTCCTGACATTTAAGATGAGAGTGACCGGCCTCACTCATCCCTGAATGGCATTACATGAACAATAAACCCTAACCACCCTTTGGATATGAACCTTCACCGGCTCAATCCAACTGGAACGCTGTAATTACCCACTAAACCACCAGGCGCCAAAATTTGATTATATGGTTACCACCCAGTGTAGTAAATGGTTTCCTAGTGTACAGGAAACCATTTGGCTCGTCACTCAGTGTACAGTCACCCACAGGCAGAAGGAAGAGGAGAGAATGAAGGAAAGAAAGACAGAAGAGGATGGAAGGAATGAAGGATGGAGGAGAGGAAAGGGCAGACACCCGAGAGCACCACTACATCGAGTGAGTGGATGTAGTGGTACTCTCTTTCCTCTCCTCCATCCTTCATTCCTTCCATCCTCTAAAAAAAAATAAAATCACATTAAATGCATTAATTCCTCACCTGTACATATCCCAGGAGGTATTCCCACACATAAGAGGTACTGGATGGGGATGAGAACAGTGATAAAGATGATGAATGCTGGCCAAACTCTTGCAATGCCTTTCCGGTCTCGACTATAAAAGTAGCAGAGCCAGGCAGCATAAAAGAGGGAGTAGACATCCAGCCTAGTTCCAATCACTGCCACTAAGCTCATTAAGCAGACCTGAGATAAAAAGGGTTTGGAATGAGATCTGGACTAGGTTATACATGAAATCAATAAGGTCATGAATGGAAGGAGAGAGAGTAATGAGAAACAAAAGGAAAGAAACAAACTGTTTAACACTAGTAACTGCAAGCTCTTTTCATGATCATCATCCCACCATTAACCCTCTTATTACCAACAGATGCAGGCTGCGTCCAACCATGAGAGAATACTTGGGAGGTGGGCCCTTGGCGCCCAGGGCCACACACTGAGAGACCCCCCTGTCACTGCGCTATTCCCGCACACTTGATAGTTCATAAACAATTTACCCTCACATCCTTATTTATGCTTCGATAATTGTAATTTTTTTCCCCCCTAATCCTAAATAAATGTACTTGCCTATGGTGTTGTAAAAAAGATCATCCGAATGCAAATTATGCGTTAATTTATTTTCTTTTTATGTCAGTTTCTTTTAGTTTTTTCTCATAAAAATATAATTTTTTAAGGTAAATGTTACTAAGAGAAAGTTATAGGGAATTTATATGGCTACATTTTGATGTATAAAGAATTACTGTAGGTCAATTAGGGCCGACTGGCCAATTATATGGAATGCAAAAGGAAATTATCTCATGCTCGAGCAAGGCTCATAGCACACTGATTGGAGCAGTGGGACAACGCTGGGTGCGGAGTGGGTTGAATGCAGCGAAGGGATATACGGGGATGCAAGAAGTGCTTTGTTCTCGCCCAGAAATGGACACAAAATAATTCCATAACCCAAAAAACAGGGGCCATTTTGTTCGACACAACTGACGACGAATGGAAACAAATGGTTGAAATGTACGCAGATGCAGGCTGCGTCAAATGGTAACGTGTGCATGAAATTTCCATCAGATGCATAAACACCAAAGGGTTAATTCCTACCACAAAGATGGGGTGAGTTAGGATTAAAAAACAAAGAGAAAGTATAAAAGTGCAAGAACCATTCCTACCACAGATGACATAAGTTAACCCTCTCACGGTTTTCATACATGTCTGACGCATATGATCCACTTATCCCCTCACAGTTTTCATACGCATTTAGACATGTATGAACCACTAGATGAAAAAAATACAAGAATGAAAAAGAATATAATCTGCTTTCATACACATTAGAGGCTCATATGTCTGGCAATGATATGCCTAGTGGTAAACATGTGTCTCGCTGGTGCAAGTTGCAAGTGACAATCTTTTACTCTTTGTGGCTAGTATATTACAATAAATCTCACTTTGACTGGGACCAGAAAATAGTACTATAGCAAATTTTCATGTGCTCTATACACTATATCATGAGATATTTGACAACATAACGCAAAATAAGTCAAACAGATGAGGGGCTGTATTTAATATAATTATATTTTACTTCCTCAAAAGTTCAAATTTCTTTGTGAATGAATGCAATAAAGTACAGCATTCACATGCTTATTTCTACATAAATTTATAGGTTTACAAATTTACACTCCAAGGACAAAAGAAAGCTACACCTTTTGGCTTTCCAACGCAACAAAAGAATAACTAGTATCTGTATCAGGTCCCGTTCTGTTATGAAAAGAATAAACCATACTGGGGGAAATACAATACAGTACAGTAGACCCATTTTATCCACAGGGATTAGGTTCCATTGACCCCCGCGGAAGGCAAATTCCGCAGATGCTCAAATCATCACAAAATGGCATATTATTTCCACATAAGCTAAGCATATCCCTGAAAAAATAAAAAAAACATACTTTAAAATATTACAAATACATATTAACACTCACCAAAAGACTGTGTTCTCTCTTCATAACCTTTGTACAATGATGATGATTGTTGTAAAGATGACGATGATTGTTGTATGATGACGACAATGATTATAGTGCAATTCCTACAGCGCCAATGTGGTAAGGCAACGAGATGTGTGGCGGTAGGTAAGCTGTGAGTCTAGTCTGACCTGACTTCAGCCAAACACATTCCACTTTTCAACACATCTAAAATCTCTATTTTCTGTGCCAATGACAGCACCTTATCCCCTCTCTTTGGTTAGAAGGATTGCTATTATCCTTTACTTGTTTCTATCTATCTATCTATCGCCAGACACCTCAATCCCGAATGGGGTGGCCACAAGCAAATCACCTCCATGTCACTCTGTCCCCTGCCATTTCACTACCACGCTCCCAACTCACACCCCCCTCTCTCATATACCTCTCCACTCCATCCCTCCATCTCATCCTTGGCCTCCCCCTCCCTCTCACCCCCTCCACCTCACTCACATACACTCTCCTCGTCAATCTTTCACTCTCCATCCTCTCCACATGCCCAAACCACCTTAACGTGTTTCTCCTAACGCTTCCCATCATGTCCTCAACCACACCACAACGTTCCTTCAATTCCTCATTTGTTAGTCTGTCTCTCCATGTGACTCCACATGCTCCTCTGCTCTCACTCTTGACTTCTGTCCTTCCAACAA
Source organism: Birgus latro (assembly GCA_018397915.1). Lineage (NCBI taxonomy): Eukaryota > Metazoa > Arthropoda > Malacostraca > Decapoda > Coenobitidae > Birgus > Birgus latro. The sequence goes on from JAGKTI010041814.1 coordinate 9,061, forward strand.
GGTCCAAGATTCACTTCCATATGTCAGAGTTGGTATCACAATAGTGTCATGTAACAACTTTTTCACTTCCATGCTCACCTCCCTGTTTCTTATCACTGCTTTCAACGAACCAGCAACCTTCCTTCCCTGCTGTACCCTTTCGAGCACTTCACCCTCCAGACTACCATCCCTACTCATCACACTGCACAAGTACTTAAATTCACTCACATGCTCCATTTCCTTCCCATCCAGTCTCACTGTACACTCACTGGCTTCACTTCTCTCGAAGACCATCACTTTACTCTTTCCCACATTCACCTTTAGATTCCGTTCCTTACACACTCTCCCAAACGCATCTACCAAGCCTTGCAGTTCCCCTTCGTCTTCACTCAACAACACAGTATCATCTGCAAACAACAGTACAGGGAGTTTCCAAACACTGCTCTCTCTCACTAGGGCCACTCCAACATCCACTGGCCGACCTTGTATCTCTTTTATAACCCCATCCATATACAGATTGAACAACCATGGAGACATGACACATCCTTGTTTCAATCCAACCTTCAAATGGAAAGATTCACTCAGTTTGCCATCCACACGCACTGCAGCCTTAGCACCCTCATACATACTCTTCACTGCCTTCAACAACTTCCCATCCACTCCATATATTCTTAATACCTTCCACAAACCTTGTCTATCCACCCTGTCATATGCTTTCTCCAGATCCATGAAGGCTGCATACAACTTCTTTCCCTTCTCTAGAACTTTTCCACTAAGGATCTAAGAATGAATATATGGTCTACACAACCTCTTCCCTTCCTAAAACCTCCTTGTTCTTCTCCAACTAATTCCTCAGTAATTTCCCTAACTCTGTCAATAAGTATCCTACCATATATTTTTCCTATTACACTGAGAAGGCAAATGCCCCTATGATTACCACACACTGCTTCTTCCCCTTTTCCTTTGTACAGAGGAATAATTATACCTGACTTCCAATCCTCTGGGACTCTACCCTCCTCCCAAGCCAACCTGCACACCTTCCACATCCATTCTATTACTATCTCTCCCCCATGCTTCAGCATTTCACCACACACTCCATCAATTCCTGGGGCTTTCCCCATTTTAACTTTCTTCATTGCTTCCACCACTTCCATCC
>JAGKTI010041815.1:0-10195 GCA_018397915.1 Birgus latro
TTTTTTTTTTTTTTTTTTTTTTTTTTTTTGCAAAAAGGTGATTGTTTGACTAACAAACACTTTTTTGGCACTCTTCCATACAGTGTCTATTGCCGCCCTGTGTGCCCTCGCGACATCTACCCTGTGTGCGTGTTCTGCACACAGTGGTATAGGTAAGAACTTTGAAATCAATCACTTAGTGTTCATTTACAAGGACAGATTATTGTAAACAAATTTTTATAGCACATACTGTACATCTTTTTTTTGAATTTCAAGAAAATCCCCCTATAAGATATTGTTCATATTCAGTGGTAATTAAATATAAAACGAGTTTGCTCAAATGTACTCTTTGGACTCCCAAAACATAGATCTAATAATTTTTGATCATTTAGTGTTCATAGACAGCGATAAATAACTGTAAAAAAAAAATGCAAAAAGGTAATTTTTTGACAAAGGCAGGGCAGCCGTGGCTCAGTGGGTTAGAGCGCTCCGCTCTGGCCGTAGGGTCGGAGGATCGAATCCACCCAAGGGTCATTGGTAGACATCAGGAAGGGCATCCGGTCATAAAATGCTACACGCTCCAATCCAAAAAGGCCGACGCATGCAAGCATGTTGCAGCCTTCAAAAAACGAAACGAAACGAAACGAGGGAAGGAAGGTTGTTGGTTCACAGAAAGCAGTGATGAGATGTAGAGAGGTGAGTATGGAAATCAAGAAATCACTGCATGATAGTATTGTGATCCCCACCCTGATGTATGGAAGCGAGGCATGGACCTTGCTAGAGGGGAACAAGTCAAGAGTGAGAGCAGTGGAAATGAGTTACTTGAGAGAAGCATGTGGAGTGACATGGAGAGACAGGTTGATGAATGAAGAAGTGAAGGAACATTGTGGGGTGGATGTGGATGTGGCTGAGAAGATTAGGAGAAATACACTGAGGTGGTTTGGACATGTGGAGAGAATGGAGAATGAAAGACTGACTAAGAGGGTGTATGTAGGTGAAGTGGAGGGAGGGAGAGGGAGGGGAAGACCAAGGATGAGGTGGAGGGATGGAGTTGAGAGGTATATGAGGGAGGGGGGGAGTGAGTTGGGGGGAGGGTGGTCAAATGGTGGGTGACAGAGCAATTTGGAGGCGTTTTGTCTGCGGCCACCGTTTGCGGGATTAGGGTGTCAGGCTATAGATAGATAGATAGAAAAAAAAGCACCTTTTTTGACACTCTTCCATACAATCTCTCTACTGCTGCCAGGAGACTGTGCTTCCAGGAGCTGAAGCCCCTATGACCTGGGTGTGTGTGGGTCATCGGTCAACTCTTCATCTCCAGTCTTTGGCATTCCTCAATTTTTTTAGTATAGATATATAGTAAATTTAAGTGTTTTGTAAGTTTTCTTGAGTAACCCCTAATCAGTAAGCCTTATTAGTTATTAAAATAGCTAGGGAAATGAAACTAGCAAAGCTATATTTTTCATTTATTTTTTCAGATTAAACAAATTTAGATTCTAACTATGGATTTTTAATTTTCCAAAATGGGGTAAGATTTACCCCATAACCGTGTTCATATTAGTAAACTCCACGACCGTGTTCCAGGATTAACATGTTACCCGCATTTTGAGCCACTGGTGTACCATTTGATGTCTTGAGTATGGAAAATATTTAGCAGTTTCCAGCGTACTTACAACACGTACGTGGCCGTTACGAAGATTAACTCACCTCTTATAGGGCTCTGACAGTGGTTAAAATGCTCTTGAAGCATGTACAGTAATCCAGTGTTGTGCTGCACTTTATCTTTTGCACTGTGAGTTATGATTGTTTAAAACTGCACATTCTGTTTACTCGCCACACCAGTTTCAACATGCCAGTTTGCACTCTGAACTTAATCCTTTGCACTCTGAATTATAATTTCTTAACACTGCACAATACTGTAAATTCCCATGTGGTCTAGTGGCAAGGGTATTGCAGTTTATTCACAAAAACAAGCACATGCAGCAGTCACTACTACGAGTGTCTATACTCCATCCAATTTATCGAGTCACTTTAGGCGTGGCTGCCGGGATTAGCATGTATACCACCTCATCGCCACCACCCTCTCTCCCTCTCTTTCATGTTGTTAACTATTAGCTACTTTAAATGAGTTTAAATACTCTGTGTACATTGATAAGACCATATAATTCTACGAACGATTTGTTTTCCGAAGACAAAATAATGAGTTTGTATACATCCCTGTAAGTGTGGCAGCACTGCTTGTGCGACATTGCCAAGTAGGGTGAACTGGTCACCGCGCTGTGCTCTGCCACCTGACCCAGTGGCTGGGAGCGGTCATTCATTCATTCAGGTTCCTTTCGTCCATCATGGAAGTTTCCCCTACAACTCGCTCACGTGTCCTCCACTGCCAAGCCAAGGAAATTATTTACAACGTAAATAGATATTTCTTAGAAGAGAAGGCAAAGGGAGGACCTTTAATAGCACCCTCTGAAGCAGTTGCACTTGACATGTTTTGTACATTGCTCAGTGACATGTACATTGCTCTCTCTACTTCCAGTCAGTATGTAGGTGACACTGGGTAGAGACACTGTGATATTCTGTGACTGAACTCTGATCTATCACAATGCCCAACAACTGTTCTCTGTTTGGGTGTTTTAACACAAAAAGAAGGACAAAAACATATGAATCAAACATTCACTATTACTGCTTCCCTCCAAAAAATGAAAAACAAAGGCAGTTATGGATAAATGCCTTTCGTCACATCTAGTTTCACCCGCCCAGTCCTGACCAATTTTTTTACGAAACCCTCAGAACCCAACCGATTTTCATTTTTTTTTTAAATTTATTTTTTGCTCAAACCTCCGCTTTTGGTGAGAAACGTCAAAAATTCATAGAGAAATCACTCTCCTGAGATTGAAATGTTGATACAGGTGTCATTCACTCTTACGTTTACCTTCTTTTCCAGGGTACCTGGCTGTAGAAAACGAACTATGGAAGGGTTAACTAATTCAAGCTACTTTAAATTACATATTTATTTATTTGGTACGAATTTATGTGTAGTACAAGTCTATATTAATTTTCACACAATAATATAGGTGATAAAAGCATTGTTCACTCACCCCAAACCCCAGCATATGGCACCTTCCTTTATGACATTACCACCTCATCACTTCTGTTTGTTTCTACCTCTAGCTTCTTTGTTTCTTTGTCCACCTCAGGAATCACTTTCACCGTGAATTTCATCATTGGAGAGACCGTGGGGCAACATATCTTTACTGGCCAGGCTACTGCTAACAGGTGAATTGCCCTTTGTTGGGGGGAGGGGGGTTAGGTGGGGCCAGGCAGTATCCCTGCTTGACAGCAGGTAGAGGAAGGTCTCCCACATATGCCTACCAAAAATCAATAACGAATGTTGAAAAATGTGCACACGACAGGCCTTGCAATTGAGTGACGTACGATGCACGTCAGTGGGTCCGTCCGCGGAAAAAGTGATGACGTGCATCGTATGTTGGTGGGGCTCGGCGGGTTAAGGACTTGGATTTTGATTTGTAGAGACATGTGGAGAGGATGGGGGATGATAATTGGGTACAGAGGGTGAGAAGTGTTAATATTGAGGGAGGGGTAGACTGAGAATGACATGGGACGAGGTCATTAAGTGTGACTTAAGGGTTAAGGGACTGAACAGGGAGGCTGCCAGGGATCGAGCAGCATGGAGAGCCGCCATTAGGTGACCAAGACCGACACATGCAAGCATGTTGGAGCCTTCAAAAATGAAACGAAACGAAGATACAGTAATCTCTCTACTATCCGGATGACCACTATCCGTTTGCATCACTATTCAGACATCGTGGGCTGATGGCCGAAACCCCAAAATTGAAAAAAAAAAAAAAAAAACAATTTTTTCTGACCACGTCAGTTTGAATTTCCCACGTGCTCCGACTAGCTCCCTTCCTGCCCAATCCCCCTCCTACTAGTTCTGTCTCAACTCCCGTGAACAGTGGACGGTGTCCGATCGTTTGCGGTATTTTCGTTCTTGTTTAAATAATCAAAAGTCACAGTGCTAAGGATTAAGTGTTGTTAAACACTGGATTACTGGCCATGCTTCAAGAGCAATTATGACCACTGTAAAAACCTTAGAGGTGGGGGTAAACAAGGATTAAACAACAATCATGGACATGTAAGTAAACATTGTCAACTGCTAAATATTTTCCATAATCACTTCTAAATCTTCATTCTCTGGTTACATTTTATTTACTTCATGCTTTATGTCCTATATTTGAGTGCACAGGCTGTGAAAGAGGTGACTTTCTCAGTGATTACCATGTCTCTTACATACATTCACTATCTAGTCAACTGCTGAACATTTTTGCCCTACACACCTCTAAATCATAATTTTTCTGGTTACATTTTATTTACTTCATGTTTTGTGTCCCATATTTGAGTGCATAGGCTGTGAAAAGGTGATTTTCTTGGTAATAATCATGTCTCTTCCTTATTCATTATGTAGTCAGCTGGCGAACACCCCTGCCTTACTCACCTCAAAATCATAATTTTTGGGTTAAAATTTGATTAATTCATGCTCTGTGACAATTATTTATGTGAATGGGGTCTTAAATAAGTGCTATGCGTGTCCAGTAGGGAGGTAGATAGGTGGTTTTCTGATTTAGGTTAGGTTAGGGTCAAGAATGACCGGTGCTGTTGGTGAACAGTGAACACCTTTGCCATACCTAACTCTTTTTCTGGTAAAATTTTATTTATTTGATGCTTTGTATCCCATATTTTAGTGCATAAGATACGAGAAATGATTATTTTCATAGTGCCTGCCTCGTCCGATACTTACACTAACCTGCCAACTCGTGAACACCCCTGCCTTACTCATCTCAAATTCATCATTTTTGGGTTAAGATTTGATTAATTCATGCTTTGTGCCAATTATTTATGTGAATGGGGTCTTAATTAAGTGCTATGCATGTCCGGTAGGGAGGTAGGTAGGTGGTTTTCTGATGTTGGTTAGGTTAGGTTAGGGTCAAGAATGACTGGTACTGTTGGTGAACAGTGAACACCTTTGCCATACCTAACTCGTTTTCTGGTAACAGTTTATTTATTTGATGCTTTGTATCCCATATTTTAGTGCATAAGATGTGAGAAATGATGATTTTCATAGTGATTGCCACATCTGATACTTATTTACACTAAGCTGCCAACTCATGAACATCTATGCCTTACATACCTCAAAATCATCATTTTTAGGTTAAAATTCAATGAATTCATGCTTTATGTCCATTATTTAATGCATATGGTGTGAGAAAGGGTGATTTTCATAGTGATTTCCATGTCTGATACTTACACTTGCTGGCAAGTTTTGAGCACCTATGCCTTACTCACCTCTAAATCATCATTTTTTGGTTAAAATTCAGTTAATTCATGCTTTGTGTGCATTATTTATGTGAAAGGGGACTTAAATAAGTGCTATGTATGTCCAGTAGGGAGGTAGGTAGGTGGTTTTCTGATTTAGGTTAGGTTAGGTTAGTGTCAAGAATGACCGGTGCTGGAGCTTCAGGGCCACTATCTGGACAAGACCACTGTCTGGTCATGCCTTTGGCTCTGTTGCGTCGGATAGTGGAGGGATTACTGTAACTGTATGCCTTATGAGACTGACGAAGCTCAACATTCTGCCATGGAATCAGTAGGTGCAGTAATGGATGAAGAAGCTCTTCGCTACATAGGTTTTATAAGTATATAACCACATTGGTGGTTATATATAAATCAGATGTAAGTCACAGACAGCTATAATATATGGCCAACTAAACACTGTATGTATTATGTACTGTATATAGCTAAATATATAAATTATACTGTAGTTTAATATACAAATATCCATCCATGTGTCTACTATTATCCTTTGTTATAATAAGAGAAGTTTGTGAAGGTATGCTTGTCTAGGATAACATATATTAAGGCAAATGCAACTGTGATGAGTGTGGAGTCATGAGGTGCGTTTGGTGAGAGAGGTGCGGGTGATGTCATGCGCAGAGCTGGGATGGCTGGCTGGCAGACCCTATGTCCATCGGAACTGGGTGAGGCAGGGTAAGGGAGAGAGAGAGAGTAGGCGGCGGGGGTAAAGTGGCAACACAGCTAGCGGTCAAACGCCTCAGGTGGCCACACCTAAAATGACTCCATATTTTAGACAGGCTATAGTCACCATGGTAGTTAGGCGGGAACTGTGGTGGGGAGCCTAGGGAGGAGGAAGCAGGGGGCCGCTCTACTAAATGTGAAAACAGAGCTGTTCGGTGCTGCATGCCAAGTTTGAAATATGGTTGAAAGAAATGTTGGATTTTTTTTTTTTTTACTCCCCCCACCCCCCACCCCCCGAAAACCCAGGCCCAAAGTGTCTGGAAATTGGGTGTCTGGGAATTGGGTGTTCAGTTATTACAGGAATTACTGTATTAGAAACCATTGAATCAATGGAAATAAATGTATATGGTCGTCACCTCACCCTATCCTTGTCATTTACAGTACTTCTCCATTATTGACTCATTTTAAGAAAGGCTTTTGCTCAAAGAAATATCATAAAACTGTGAATATAGCGTGGTAGGTAGCGTTCCATTTGTATAACAATGGAATTAGCAACCTTACTGTTCCTTTCCACTTCCCTGGCCATCACAAGTCTTGACAGTTCGTAAAATCTGCTCCTTGTTCTTGGGAATGTTCCTCATTGTTGATTCACCCAAGCCAAGTTCACATTCAATGTCTGAGTTCCTTTTACCTTGCTTATTCAGCTCTAAAACCTTCATTTTCAGCTCCAAAGTGATCCTCTTATTCTTAGAATGAAACAGCGGGGCAATGATGTAACTGGTGAGCAAGAGCAGGTTTTATGCTAAAAATAGCACAGTATGGGAGTGTGGCGCAGACAGACACAGAGTGAGAGTCTTGAGGCTTGACTTGAGAGATGCCATAATGGAGGGAAAGGGCAAGAAACCGATCAGCCATCTGGTGGTGGCTTCGGATACTACCATTTTGAGCGGGAACAGTTTTTTCCTTGCTTTCAGATGATGGATTTGCATTGTAGAATCACATTTCACAATTTTTTTTTTTCCTGAGTTGAGTTTGCATATTAGGGGTTTTGCATATTGGGAAACCCTACTGTATATCATCCTGTAATTCTGTTCTTTGTTTTCTCTAATGCTCAGATTTCACTATCAGTTGGTCAGCTTTTTCTGCAATGGGGCCATCTCTATGCACACAGTTTCATACCATGTTGTCCCACCATTCCATCTTACTTGACTCTTTACTTCCAAAGAACCTGTCCTTGCCTAATAAGTAGTTTTTATGGACATTCTCCATCGTAGATTGCTTCCTTTTTCATTTTCTATATTTTTTAAAAGTTCCAGTGACCTCTTCCTTTCTGTACCAATCATGCACCTTTTTTCTTTTTTCCTTTCCAGGGTGGATCTGATAGAAACATTTAAAAAGTGAAAAATATGGACAGTATTAAGCCTTCCCATAATTGTTCATGGTTTTTTATAGCTCACACTAACTCAGCATCACTGACCCGGTACTCTAAAGGGTTGATCATCGCTGGGGGTTATTAAGGGGTTAATGGAATACAAAGCTGTTTGCATCAATACTCTCTTTCACATATAATCACAAAAATGAACAAAAGAATGAGAGCTAAATGTACGTTTAACTTTCATCTGAAAGACCTTACCAATTCATATTCTTCCAGTTTATTTTATGTATTTTTCTGACTTTAGGTTAGGTTAGGTTAGGTTTAGTTAAATTATTAGGTACAGTGAAACTCGGTTAGGTTAGGTTTAGTTAAACACTTAGCACAGCCCCTTCCACCATTATGCTGAGGAATCAAACAAGAGCTGTCACAGTTATTCAGCAAAAAACAACAGAGAAATAGATTTGACAAGCAACAGTTATTTATGGGTAATGGATTACAGTATCACTGGTTCATGGGCTATGCAATTACTGGTAAATGTCATTTTCAGGAAGACATCAAGAATTAGCGAATTTGATGAATTAGCAAGAAGGCATGGAATGTAACCCTCGCTAATTTGGGGTGAGGGGGTAGTTACTGTACTGTATGATACATCTATCTATCTGTTGTAAAACCCCTTAATCCCATAATGGGTGGCCACAAACAAATCTCCTCCATGTCGCCCTGTCCCCTGCCATTTCATTGCCCTGCTCCCGGCTCACACCCCTCTCTCTCATATACCTCTCCACTCCATCCCTCCATCACATCCTTGGCCTCCCCCTCCCCCTCCCTCCCCTCCACCTCACTCACATACACTCTCCTTGTCAGTCACTCTCCATCCTCTCCACATGGCCAAACCACCTCAGTGTGTTTCTCCTAAAGCTTCCTATCACATCCACATACTGTATGATACTGTGCAATGTTGTAATCAATACAGTGCTGTACCTGAATCTGAAAAATATAGAAACTAGTGAACATACACAAGTGTAATGAACCACAGGCCTACAAGTCACATGTAACACTTCATGGACTGCCGAGATGATTCCAAACGTCTGTTGAACAGTCAAAGACTTCATGGGACTATTTCTCAAAACTGCTGAAATATCGGATCTACCGAATAATCAGCTGCTGAATAAGTGGACTTTTACTGTAGTTTTCACTTTAAAGAACACACAAACTTGGGACTGCACACACTTCCTTTTTATACCTAGACCAAATTTAACAAAAAGAAAGCACTCCTTCACACACATAGTCATACACCCTCGGAACAGACTACCCCATTAGGTAATCTCTTCAGTTACTGTTCAGACATTCAAGATAAGATATGACAAATACATTTTACTGAATGAACAAGAGGCAAGGAATAATATTTATATAGATTACTGGTGCTTGCTCTCTCTCTCTCTCTCTCAGGCTGTGTTTTGAGGCATTTAGAGGCCTAATATACATAATTAGAAAGAGGTAAAAGTGAGAGATGTGTAGTGGGGGCGCTCACCATCCACTCACTCGATGTAGTGCTGCTCTCAGGTGTTTGCCCTTTCCTCTCCTCCATCTTTCTTTCCTTCCATCCTCTTCTGTCAATCTTTCCTTCATTCTTTCCTCGTCCTTCTGCCTTCGGGTGACTTTACAATCCCTCTTCTGTCTTTCCTTCCTTCATTCTTTCCTCTTCCTTCTGCATGTGGGTGACTCTACACTGGGTGACAAGCCGAATGGTATCCTGTACACCAGGGAACTATGTACTACGCTGGGTGGTAACCATATAATCAAATTTTGGCGCCTGGTGGTTTATTGGGTAATTACAGCGCTCCAATTGGATTTTTTTTTTTTTTTAAATACAAGGAAGAAGGAACCAAAGGCAATGGGCCCGCATACTGTTCCTTCCAAGAAAAAACAAAAACAATACAAATGAGAGCCATATTCAAGATCTATTAATTTCGAGATGCCTGGACACATTGCGTTTGAAAGACTGGAGATCATAGGAAGTAGGGAATACAGACAGAGGAAGACAGTTCCAGAGTTGACCAGTTGCATAAATGAAGGACTGGGAGTAACGGTTAACTCTTGCATTAGAGAGTTGGACAGAAAAGAGATGAGAGTTTGTTACTAGCCGGGTACTACGTGCCCGTCGTAGAGGTGGAGGGATGCAAGCAGACAGTTCAGAGGAACAGTGACCATTGAAGTTGTGATAGAAGAGAGATAAAGATGCAACAGTGCAGCGAAAAGACAAAGGTTGAAGGGAATCAGTAAGAGGAGGAGAGTTAATGAGACGAAAATCCTTTGACTCCACCCTATAGAGAAGAGCTGCATGTGGGGAGCCTCTCCACACATGAGAGTTGTACTCCATACAGGGGCGAATAAAACCCGTGTACAAGGTCAACAACTGTGCAGGGGTAAAGAAAGTTTGGAGTCGGCTTAGCACACCTAATCTCTTGGATGCAGATTTCACAAGAGCTGTAATATGTTCTTTCCAAGGGGTGTTTTTTTTTTTTTTTTTTATGCATGGAAGAAGGAACCAAAGGCCACGGGCCTGCATACTGTTCCTTCCGAGAAAAAGCAAAAACAGTACAAAAGAGAGCCAAATTCAAGATCCGTTCAATTCGAGATGCCTGGACACACTGCGTTTGAAAGACTGGAGATCATAGGAAGTAGGAAATACAGACAGAGGAAGACAGTTCCAGAGTTGACCAGTTGCATAAATAAAAGACTGGGAGTAACGGTTAACTCTTGCATTAGAGAGTTGGACAGAAAAGGGAT
>JAGKTI010041816.1:0-10195 GCA_018397915.1 Birgus latro
AGATGCTGTTGCAGGCTACAAGATCACCTTCCATGGACTAGATCAGTTTGATGGTAACGGAACATGGAAACTCTAACATCACTTGCCAGGAGATTCCATTGCTTTAATCGGGAGCTCAAGAACTCTACGTTACTCAAGGGCAGTTCCAAACTCCTCACAAGGTAATTCAGTTCTCGTTGTTTTGGAGATATGGTTCAGTGGAAAAGGCTGGGTCAAAATCTGGGTCAACCGACCTTGATGGTTCAGAACTAAATGTTTCGTAGATCCCCTCTTCCTCGTCTGATTCAAATGAGAAGAATTCTGGTGCTTTAGGAACAGGCAGACCATCTTCTTTTGGTACTGGGTAAATAGCTGCCGGAATGTTTAGATATTGTACTGTCCACTTTTCTTCTTTGACAAACCACCCCAGACGGGGAACACCATACAAAAGTACCAACTGCTTTATGATCTGTTGGCTGTCTCTAAATCATTGTTAGAGCAAACGTCATAGATTTCCTTTTCCCAGTTAACCACTGCAGAGGATTTGTTGCACAAGTGTTGCAGAAGATATGCGGAGACCAGCTATTGTCTTGATTTGCAATTTTGCAGCCAAAATATACTTGCCAGGTATTCCTAACCACACAATTAATACTGAGATTTTGTGACGCAAATGTCACATCACACACAAAAATGAGTATAGCAGAAATTACCTGTCTTGCTCGCACAATTACGAGGCATCACTCTTAACATTGGCTAGACAGAAATATGTCCTTTTCCAAATCAAACTGTTATAAACAAATGAGAATAACACCATATGACTGACCCTCGTGCTGTTGACCCTCGTGCGGTGTAGTGCGGTGAGGATATGTCCCTTCTCCAATTGGGGTAAAGATGCGAATGAATGTGTTTGAGTGGAAGAATAAATTGTGAGTGTGTCGTCCTGTCTCGGCTACCTCCCTTTCCTTGAGGGAAGCAGCCTAGGTATATAGATAGACAGATGTATGGCAAAATGTTCAGGGATGTAACCTGAGTAAGGATTGCATGGCCAATGATGTCTCAGAGTGATGCATGAGACATAAAAACTTTCAGATTGCATCATGCATAACTTTGGCAAAACAACCGAAACTTTCCAAATTCGGCAAAAAAAAAAAATTGTTTATATATTCAGTCAAATATCAGCCCATGTTTGAATCATTTCTGATTTGAAATAAAAACCAAGTTCAATTATTACTTAACCAGTAAAACGCCTTTGTCGGCGAGGTACCAGCGGGGCAATTTAAACGCTTACACATTGAATGTAAAGTCCTCTCTGTTGGAAAATTTCTTTAATGTGAGTCACACAATTTTTTGCAGATGCCTTTACTAACACAGAACAGACGACAAAACCTGCCAACTCAACTAGAGACATAGAGGCAACGCAAAATAAATAAGTAATAAAAGATTACTGAACCCTCTTGAACAAAGCCTACCTTCACACACTCTAACACTTGCAATGAAGAAATATCTAGAAACTCAATTCAGGCTCAGGGCAATACAACACCTCGATCAGAAACAAATGCAGTAAAATGTAAGATGGTTGAGTGGTAAACATTGGTCAAAACCTCTGTCTGTTTGAAGTTCTTAGGGCACACGTTCTTTTCTGAGAGTCTCGGTGACAGTATACGGACAAGTCCAGCGAGCTTCCATTGTACAACCCAAGGCATGAATACGTCTACTGTTTTTTATGTAGACTGAATCCAGTTGTAATTTCCTTGTGGATGTCATGTTGGCGATCATAGTATTCTTTCTGACGAGCTTGTGCTTTGGCGATATTGGAAAACATCTTTGAACGGACGTCACTGCATAACGAGTTGTGTTTCCCATAAAGAGAGTTTGGTTCTGTCTTGATAGTGTACTGGGAAGATTTCAGTTCTGCGGAAGTTTATCCACTGTTGATATACGTAATCTCTTTGACACAGAGCATCCATCATTCAACTGATGAGCATGGAGAAACCCATGCAGTAGACCTTGATATTTCTAAAGCTTTTGACAGAGTGTGGCACTGTTCCCTGCTATCCAGACTCCCTTGCTATGACCTATTATCTTTAGTTCCACTGATTTCCTCATATTTCAGCGATAGAAAGATAAGAGGAAAAGTAGATGATGTATACTCCAATATCCACTCCATTAAATGCCGGCATGCCACAACGAAAATCCTGGCTCCAGCCCTATTCCTAATTCATATGAATGATTTTATTTCTATCACCCAAAATCCCATTCACTTATATGCAGGTGACTCAGCGCTTCAAAGTTCTTTAACATTTGAACACCCATTCACAAAGAGTAATATCTCTTATGTGCAACTCAGTACATCAATCACCATAAATCAAGACTTGTCTAAAGTAACTGAATGGGGACAAAGTAACATTGTCTAATTTAATGCTAGGAAAACGAAATACTGTAAATACTATTTAATAAAAGACAGATATTGCCTGATTTCTGGATTACCTTCAATGTTACTAATACTCCTGTCTCCAAAAATATTGAAATTCTCGGTTAACAATACCCTCAGCTGAACCTCTCACGTTGGATCACTGGCTAAAACCGTATCAAAGAAACTTGGATTACTGTATAGGACCCACAACCACTTCACTGAATAGCAGTTGGCTAAAATTTACAAGAATCATGTGCGCTCTCAGCTGGAATATCACTCACCCTTGTGGAGTGGATGTGGAGAGGTTGCACTAAAACGTCTGTACGAAATTCCGAACAAAGCTGTAAGAATGATTAATAACACTGCAGTTACAAATGAACCACCTCCCCTACAGGTAAGAAGGAATGTTGCCTCCCTTGCATTATTTTACATACCGGTATATTTTAATGGCAAATACTCAGACGAAGGTGAATCCATTGTGCCACCTCTCCACGCCTTCCCCCATATTACATGGGCATCTGGTGGCACTCATGACTCGACTGCCACCTAGCCATATTGCGGAACTTCTGCCTATGAATTTTTTTTTATTCCTCGAACTGCATCTCATTGAAACTTGCTTTCCCAGAATAGTTTTCCCGTAAACTTCAAGATACAGCAGTTCAAGTCCAACTGTTAAAGATTATTTATGAAAGGTGGACACCTGTTATCTGGTGTATGGATTTTTTTTTATTTCCTTTTCCTTTCTCTGTTCATATTCAGTAAAAAAAAAAAAAAAGACAGCCACGCATCACTTCAAATGGAGTACACTTGGTGGACACACAGACTAAGGAATGGTAGGCAACAAGACACTTGGGACTTACATTACTTGCTCCAGTTGTGCCCTTGGTCACTGATGAATTTAGAGAGCTGCTTTAACCCGAGGAATCCCATCGACATGTGGGTACGTCACAACGTTTTGTCACAGCTACACCCATCGACGTACAGGTACTTCGCACAATTGCAAGGGTCATAATTTGAACGATTTTCAAGTTTCATGGGTGATTTTTGGTAGGCTTATGTGGGAGACCTTCCTCTACCTGCTGTCAAGCAGGGATTTTGCCTGGCCCCACCTAACCCCCCTCCCCCCCACACTGGTAAATTCACCTGTTAGCAGTAACCTGGCCAGCAAAGGTATGTTGCCCCACTGTCTCTCCAATGACGAAATTCACGGTGAAAGTGATTCCTGAGGTTGAGGACAAAGAAATAAAGAAGCCAGAGCAAGAAACAAACAGAAGTGATGAGGTAGTAATGTCATAAAGGAAGGTGCCATATGTGGATGTGTTTGGTGACTGAACAATGCTTCTATTGCCTATATAAATGTGTGAAAACCAATATAGTGTTGTACTACACATAAATTCGTACCAAATACATAAATAAATACGTAATTTAAAGTGGCTTGAATTAGTTAAGCCTTCCATAGTTCGTTTTCTTTAGCCAGGTACCCTGAGAGAGAGGGAAAATGTAATGCTGACTTATCACCTGTAGCACCATTTATAGCCTCAGGAAGGCGATTTCTCTATGAATTTTCGATGTTTCTCACCAAAAGCGAAGGTTTCAGCAAAGAAAAAATTCAGAAAATGCTCGGGACTGGGGGGTATCGGAGGGTGCAAACCGGTCGGGACATGACGGGTTAAGTATCCCTTGGTATCGTTTTCGTTGACCATTGGATTAAGGAAAGCATGGCGAGGTTTTCAGATGATCCGTTTTGAAACAATCATTGAGTGAGCACACCACTATTTGTGTACTGACTGTACAATGAAAGACAAACTATCTTCCCAAGACTGGAGAGTTTAAAGTGGAAGAATCGAACCATTTGCAACACGCACTAGAGTGCTAGGACACTGACACGGCACATTTATCTGGATCTGCAACAATATCTGATCATTTGGAAAAATTATCATTAAAAGTGACGATAAACTTGTTGCCTTGGTTTGTTTCATGCACTGGGTCAACAATGTCGATTTCCAACATGTTGCACATCCTGGCAGGAAATGTGTCAAAATTCGCACGGGACAAGCTCGGACACGTTCCAAATCTTCAGTGCAGACATCCATTTCCTAGTATTAAAAGAAATGTGATGACCTAAAATATTGGTAATTCTTTTCAAAGCATCCAATACCTTCACTACTATTTCATGCTTGATTTTAGGGCTTGTTTTTCTTGGAGTAGACGAAGTTCAGGCATGTAAATCATCCTTGATCGCATGTCTCACTATGACCAAACAACCACATATCAGACAACAACTCCAGTTCCTGACCACATCTTGTGATGTCACCACCCACAGGAAGGATGTGATGCTGGCCAATTCCAGTGCACAAACGGCGTGTGCATCCCCGCATCCCTGAAATGTGATGGTGACAACGACTGTGGTGACCAAAGTGACGAGGGTGACTGTTTGCAGGTGAGATTTTTCAGTGCTACTTCTAGACGCTTAGTCATTTTAAATACATTCATACACGTACACACATTTATATGTACTTACTCATATTTACATTATTACAAAAACAAACTATTGCTATACTACAGTTGCAACAATTATGTAGCTACAAACAGTAGCATTACTGCAATAATATTACAATTGCTACAATTCTGTAACTACAATTTGTTACTACCACATTTTGTGACAGTTGCTTTAACACGATGTAACAGTTGCATTAACACGATATAAGTACAGTTTTATTACAACCACAATTATGTAACAGTTACATTAACACGATGTAACTACAGTTTTATTACCGCCACATTTGTGTAGCAGTTGCATTAACACAAAGATATGTTACAGCCACACTAGCCTAACAGTTGCATTTACACAATACTGTATAGCTACAATTGCATTGACACAGTTTAACTGCAATTATGATGCAATAATCGTACAGTTGTGTTGCTATTACAATACTGTATTATGTATTTCACTTAATTAGCTTACACGTTGATTGTAATGTGTATATAATATGTATTAATATGTTATGACAGTATTTACTGTCGTCGGTTCGACAACTTTGCATGACCAAGCGATATGTAGGCATTATATAGGCACTAGTACAGTATATATCTCATATCACAGTGTGCAGGATGTAGTGTTTGCTGGAGACATACACAGTTTCTCACTAGGAATATCATTCCACATAATGCATATCCATAATTTTGTCCCAGATCATCAAAAATTTCTTAACACATCCTGTATCTCAAACAATCCCTTCGTTGTCCAAACGACCAAGAATTTCGTGACGTATTCAAATACATGGGGTAACCAGCTTTAGTCAGTTGGTCGACTTGATTGGAAATCTACCAGACACTACATCACACACACACATCCTTCCCTATATAATGTCGGAGAGATTCCCTTCAGGGCAGAAGGGGTTAGACAGAGCCCAAGAATACGATCCAGGGCAGGAGACAGGAGATAGAGTCGGTTAGGAGGTTTGCCGCCACGCTACGTTATGCTGTCAATTACACTTCGATATAACTGTACAATAAACTCCGTAACCCAAGAGTGATTTGTAACTCAACTCGCTTATGATATCCAAAGGAGGAAGGTGAGAAAGAGAGACCTACCTGTTCACTCTAGTCGACGATACAACATTTTACTAAGCAGCGACAAGTTCGAACCATACGATGCCTCACGGCTTTATACTGGCAGTGCTTCGACGATTTGCAACCAACCGCACTCTCTCTCTGCGTCTATCTACGGCGACGCTCATCGATATTGGCAGCATAGTTGAACAATGGTAAACTACGATAAACTACGTTCATCGATACTCGGACACGTTCCACATCTTCACTGTGGACGTCCATTTCAGAGTAACAAAAGAAATGTGATGACCTAGAATACAGGCGGTCTATTCAAAGCATCCCAAACCTTCACAACCGCGTCATACTTGATTTTAGGGCTTGTTTTTCCTAGATGAAGTTCAGGCATGTAAATCATCGTTGATCACATCTCTCAATATGATTAACAACCACATATCAGACAACAACTCCAGTTCCTGACCACATCTTGTAATGTCACAACTCACAGGGAGGATGTGATGCTGGCCAATTCCAGTGCACAAACGGCGTGTGCATCCCGGCATCCTTCAAATGTGATGGTGACAACGACTGTCGTGACCAAAGTGACGAGGCTGACTGTGTGCAGGTGAGATTTTTCATTGCTACTTGTACATGCTTTGTTCATTATTCCAGCTTTCTAAGCATGGGTTCAATAAGCATATATTTTGAGATATTCTTGTAAGCTAAACACTATATGCAGAAATAGCTAAACTACAATATCTGTTAATTACGTGATACACAGTTGCACAAAAAATTTATTAACATATCACAGCATACTAAATGTTCAAAGATTTGTCTAGTAATTGTATTTTTTCCTAGAAAAGGAATTGGTTACAGCCTAATACACAAAGAAGCAAAAGTTCGTGTTTTCCCACTTATTTAAAACAGCTATAAATATTTCAAAGCACGACTTATTTTAGCATAATTCTTATTGTTCCAGTCCCATTTATTAGTTCCTATACGTAATGAGCAAGTTTTAAAACTGTTACTTTTCAGTTCTACTCAAACTCGGCCAAATTTATTTCAGATTAATCTTCAGTTTTCCCCATGGAGAGAACATAGGCTGGAGGAAGGTGGAGGTTCACCATCCACCCACCCGTTGTAGTACTGCTTTGGGTGACTGCCCTTTACTCTCCTTCCTTCCTATTCTGTCTTTCTTTCGTTCATTCTTTCCTCTTCCTTCTGCCTACAAGTGTCTTTAGACTGCCTCTTCTGTCTTTCTTTCCTTCAATCTTTCCTCTTCCTTCTGCCAATGGGTGACTCTGCACTAAGTGACAAGACAAATGGTTTCCTGTACACCAGGAAACTATTTACTATGCTGGATGGTAACCATACAACTAAATTATGACGCATGTTGGTTCAGTGGGTAATTAAGGGTGATTTAGGGCTCAAATCGGATTGAGCCGGTACAGGTTTATATCCAAGGGGTGGTTGGGGTTTATTGCTCAAGTAATGCCACTCAGGGATGAGTGAGGCTGGTCACTCTCATCTTAAAAGTCAAGACCACCCTGTCTAGCCCCGGAATGCTGCGCTCCTCATGAGGCAACGTAGGATTGGATGATGGATGGATGTTAATCGTGTGCAGGTCATCGTGAATGAAATATATGTTTAATATAAAAAAAGAAAAGTGCTGTTTAATATAAACAAGAAAAGTGCGATTGGTGCTCCTTAGAAATGTTTGCAGGGTAGTTCAGACTGGACAGTATTTGAAAGATACGGTGTCTAAACTATTGGTCAGAGGACAAGGCCTGCATGTAGTTAGGTGTTACCGTGTTACCATCCGCAGAGAGAATGTGACGATGACCAGTTCAAGTGTGACAACAACCGATGCATTAGGGGGTCATACAGGTGTGACGGTGAGAACGACTGTGGCGACTTCAGTGATGAGGTCAGCTGTTTCCAGGTGAGTGCTGCATAACAGTGAACGTTAAGGCAAATTACTGACAGCTATTTTATAGCACTCTAGAGGAAAATCAGCAGTTTGCCTGGTCTACTGAAAAGAGAGTATATTTAGTCCTTAACTAAGAATCATATGTATAGAGAGTATACAGTTTTTGATACCCAATATAACCGCTGCAACGAAATAAGTAAAACCTAATCGCAGTACCTCGGTATGCAAACCAGGGCGAAAATAAAAGTTGGGACAATATTCATGCTTTCATGTGTGGTAAATCCATATACAGTATATAAAAGAGCCACGTTGTTTGTCCTTCAATCACAATAAAACCCAAGAGCCAGAGACCCCCAGACCCATATATATTCTGAATCAGAGTGGCCCAAGTTTTTTTTTTTTTTAGGGGGGGGTCAAATTTCAGATTTGGGTCATCTGAGGTCACCGGTAGATTGTTCGCCTTTTTGGCCGCGGCAACACTGGGCACCCCTGCAGCCCAGTTTTTGGCACAGACTCACATTACCTCCAGTTCAGACATAGGCTACTTCAATTTGGCCTCCGAGGTCATTTGAGGTCATTGGTCAGAGGTCATTTCAAGTCACCGCAATACATGCTCGAACGAGTGCACCTAGCAGCCCAGTTTTGGGCATTCACTTGACTTCCATTTCCGACATAGGCTATGTGAGGTTGACCTCCGAGGTCATTTCAGGTACCCAGTTGAATGTCATTTGACTTCACCAGTAACACACGCACGAGCGACTGGACCCAGCTGCCCAGTTTTAGCATGGAGACTCACATGACCTCCAGTTTGGACAGAGGCAATGTGAGGTTGACCTCCGAGGTCATTTAAGGTCACCAGTCAGAGGTCATTTGTGGTCACCTGTAATAGTAAGCAAGTGTAATGTGTGTGTGTGTGTGTGTGTGTGTGTGTGTGTGTGTGTGAGTGTTTTGGTTGGCCTTGAATGCATATATGATCTGGAGCTGATTTATGAATGTGTCATGGGATTACTGGTAAGTTCATGTGTACTGAACTTCGAAAACGTGATAGGCTGTGACGATACCCTACTACAAAGTCCTTCTCGATTGCCAAGTGAACTATTCAAAACCCAAGTCCATTACAAAAAAAAAAAAGTCTCTAAGTCTGCTCTATACCAGAGTTATCAGCATTTGATGTTTCTTCACTGGTCAGGGAGGTCATTAGTCCTGTAAATTTATTTTATCTGAGTGATCATCGATTCTTTTAAAGCATTTGCTTCCAATTCGACTACAGAACCCGACACTTTACTTTACTCTGACATATTTTACTCATAAACTATCAAAAGATCCACGGGAATGTAGACGGTGAGGTTCACTTGAGTGAAACTGCTCTTTGCCATGTCAGTGTATAAAAACCAACTGTTCAAACCGAGAAAAAGAAAAATCTCAGAGAGAGCAACACTCCTTAATAGCCACATATGCTGGGGCTGACTAAATGAATTTGGCCTGTGCACCTGATTGTAGGCAGATTATAATTAAACCAAATTACTTCATATTTCCCAAGTGATTAACTCCTCTACCTACTTTGGTTCAAAGAAGATTAAAACTGAGTTGACAATGCTCATCGACAATGGCCTTTGACTTTACTCTGTAAATTTCATTTGTTACTCATTGTTCTTCATTTCGAATCTCTGTATTCTTGATGTATGAAACACTTTCACGAAGTTAAGTGTACTTGGGACAAAAATGGTTTAGATTGACCTTACCACGTAATCTTGTCCTTTGACTAACTGTTCTGTAAAACAACAGATCAGCTAATGTGGTATCCTTAACGCATCCACCGAGACTGATGCAAATGGGTTCTTAACTTTTTATTTTCCTTATACACAGACAGTCGGAGTCGGACTTTGCCTTTACTGTGTGACCTTGACATTTGAATGATTTATCTCAAAACTTAATGTCTAGACCCTTACCCTTCCACCATTTTTTTTTTCAGATCAAAACTTACCTGAGTTTACCTTGTAACCTAAGCATCTGACCTGCCTTTTATACTTTAGTTGTCCTCAAAATCGAATATGTTGATTCTTTCATTATCATCAATAAATACATAAAGTTTAATCTAAATTGGATTAAATCTAAGCTGACCTTATTCTACGACCTTGACCTTTGACTTATTGTTCTAGGAATCAATAGCTAACTTTATTCCCTAGAAAGCCTTAACCATTCCACCAAGATCATTACAGATCAGGTAATTTTGTTTACACAAACATGTGTTGAAGTTTGATCTTCCCCTGATACCTTCACCTTTTACTGACTGTCGTAAAAACTTACCTTAGTCACGCTTTCCC
>JAGKTI010041818.1:0-10195 GCA_018397915.1 Birgus latro
GTGTACCCCGTAAGTAATGGTGATAATTTCGACATGCAAGAACTATTGCTAGAGCCTCTTTATCGGTGGTTGAATAGCGAGACTCGCAAGGGGTCAGTTTTTTTTAGAAATACCCGATTGGCTTATTGGTACCGTCAGCTTGTACTTGACTAAGAACTCCCCCAATGTGGGTGTTACTTGCATCCGTAGTAAGAATGAATGGCTGATCTACTTTAGCTCCAACTAAAACAGGGGCATTGGTAAGGCAAGATTTAAGATGTTCAAATGCTTTCTGACATTCGCCCGTCCAGAGAAAAGTGGTTCTTGATTTTGTCAGATTAGTGAGTGGTGTAGCTATGCGTGTGAACGATGGTACATGTTTTCTATAGAATCCACACATTCAAAGAAATCGTCTCACTTTTTCCACAGTGGTGGGTGGCTTCATTTTAACTATGGCCTCTATATTCTTTGGATCAGGTTTACTACCTTCTGCCGAAATCTGGTGACCTAGGAAAGTCACTTCTTTACATCCAAATTCACACTTACTGAGATTTAGCTTTACATACTAGCAAGCAGTTCAGAAAGTTGTCTTAAGCGATCCAATAGGGTAGGAAAACTTGGAGCCCATAAGATCAAGTTATCTAGGTAATTTTTAACCCAACCTTTCTGTAGAAGAGGTGTTAGCAAATTGACCATTTGGCGTGAGAAGATGGCTGGAGAACAGTTAAGTCCAAAGGGAAGACGACGAAAACGATAGAGAGCCACACCATCGCTGAAAGTAGTCAGATCTTGACTCTCCTCATCTAATAAAATCTGAAAATATGCGTCTCGCATGTCCAAAGTGACATAATATTGATGTCCAGTGGCTTGGTCCACTAATTCATCTAGCCGCGGAAGTGGATAGACATCGGCTGCGAGATGCCGGTTTACATGGCGGTAATCGAGGCACATTCATTTACTCCCATCGGGTTTATTAACCAAAACAATAGGTGATAACCAGGCTGCTGTGGATCTTTCAATGATCTCTCTATCCTCCATATCCTTCAACATGTCAGTGATAATTTGTTTTGCCTGAACAGGATAGCGATACATTGGGCCTCGACTGGGCTGAGGATTTTCGACTTTAATATGAGCTGGAGGACCCTTGATCAGACCTAATTCTCCTTGGTCTAGGAAGAATAGAGGGTCATACTTTAGAATTAATTCAGTTAGTTCTTTTCGCTGGTCATCAGTGAGTTGTTGCCATTTCTGTTCATCAATTAAAGCTTTCAATTTCTGACTATGGGTACCCTTTTGCTCGATGTGATCATTCTCGGGTAGAAGGTCATTTCGTATTTTAGTGATGTTAACTTTGTCAGAGACTGGGCTAGTCACTCTCTCATACGAACCGATGATTGTTCCTTTTCTCAACACCTTCACCTTTTTAGTGGGGTTAATCAGTGGAACGTAGATGTTGTTTGACTCGTTTACTTGGACCAAATAAGGGTGATTATTATGACTCATTCTAGACTGTGGATAGATGATAAGATTAGTTGCTGGTTCCACTTTCACAGATACGGACACAAATTTAGTTTGGTAAGGGTCCAACTGCAAGGTCGAAAGGAGATTAATCTGTGAGAAGGTTTGTTTCGGTTTAGATAATACTACGGGTTCATCTTTAACTCTCCTCACCTTGTTCCTCTGATGGCGGATATGGTTCACTACATAAGGTGCACCACCCCACATCATAACTCTCTTCACTCCATCCCACATGAGTGTAGCTTGACTCAACACATCACATCCCAGAAGAATATCTGTACTAAGATAGGAGTTTGGTACTACCGGGATCCATTGCTTGTGTACTTTCTCATCACCAACCGCTATTTCCGCTCGCAACATCCCTAGTATTCTCAGAGGTGCACCTGTGATTCCTTGTAAGCGCGGCGGATTACGTCGTATGTTCAGTTCTCCCCCGATTCGTTTAAATGCGGACACCTTGATCAAAGTGTAACTACTGCCGGTGTCCATGACAGCTTCTAACATCTTCCCATTTGTTATGACACTGATAGTGGGAGATGTTTGACCGCCGGCTAGTCATAACTGCTGAGCCGGTTCCTGAGTTACTACCGGAGAGACGCCTTGAGCTGTGGTGTCGGGACTACGTCCAGGACACCCGCGTTCACCTCGCCGACATCCGGGACTGCGACAATCAAAACAGTGTCCAGGAGTGGGTTTTCGCCAACAATCTCTGAGATTGTGAGAGGAAGCTCAACAATGAGCACAGTATTTATTCCTATATACTTTAGGGTTATTAGGCCGACCCTTAACTGCTTGTGCCAGGTTAGACTTAAGTTCACGGATCTGACGCTTTAGATCCTTTACTACTTCTTTCGGTCCGTCTGGATTCGTAAAGTTACTCTGTTTCGGTGAGGTAGAAGGTGATAGCTGGTTGTCTGACTCCTTGTCTTTCATGCTTCTTCCAAAAGGTAACATATTAACTTGAGAGGTCTGACTCACTTCCAACAGTTGGCGTTCATTCTCTATTCAATCAATGAATTTCTTTAATGGGTATTCATCATCTAGGAAACCTTCTAGTTTACTCCTTGATGGAAGAGGCAATCCATACCACAATTTACGCTTGATTGTTTTATCTCGGTTAGGGAATCAATCTCCGGGAAATTTGTGTTCAACGGCCGCATATTTACATATATAGCGGTGCGTAAAAGCCTGTGGTGATTCTACCCAGTCGTAGCTAGCTGAATCCAGTTCCTGCCATGCCCGATCGATACTTACTTCAGAAGCAAATTCTGACCTAAGGATCGCCTTGAATGCCAGCCATGTGGTTACTCGTCTATTAGTCTGGACGTTGTGAATGAACACTGCTAACTCCGTGCTCATTCGACTCTTCGCAGTTTGTAAGCGCATTGCATCATCTTGGCTACACTGCTCTACTGCTTCAAAGAACATTTCCAGGCGAGCTGCCGCATCAGTACTCTGTAATTGACTCAGTTCTAGTACTGGAACACGTGGTTTTAGGGGATTCACACTGCCCATCACTGTTTGTATACGTTCCGAAGTCTGAGGACAGGCTAACTTCGGGAAAGACTGCTGCGCCTCTGTCTGTTCATACTCTTCGTCCTCAATCTTGATTTCTACACCTTGCCAACTCATGGTGAAACAGAAGGAACGCCTTTTGCTATTATTAGCTATCTAATTTATTAGGCCACATATCCTCTTATCACTGACACCAGTTTATTCTTCACCTTGCTCCTTGCCTCACCTGACCAGTGCACTCCATCTGTTAGCGATCCCGCATAAAAGGCAGTATTAAGCTGAATTACCTTTGCTTTGCTCTATGTTTCAGTTTCTGATTGATCGCATTTTGAAAGGTTCGGTAACCCTCAGTGGAGACTGAGGTGTCTACCTGGTAAATACGGGGTTCCACCAAACACATAGATAGATAGATAGACCAAACACATACGAACCTCTGCTCCACAATTACTCTCTATGACTTCTACAATTAGACCAGTATCGTGTGCTACTTGACTAGGAGTCGTATGCCAGCTTATATCATTGCTTCCTATCCAGAGTATACACAGATCATGTTGCCACTCGAGTACTCCACTGACTCGTTCATCAGAGAAAAAAGATCTGGCTTTGGCTCCAGGGGCCCGATACACTCTCAGTTCCACGTCCGAATTAATATTCAATGACTGAGGTATTTGGCTGTGACCTACTAAGGATACTCTTAACATTCTGTGTAGTACTAACACTTTTAACTGTGGGAATATACCGATCAATTTTCGGTTTTGTCACCACTATGATAAATTTTACCTCCCAGGAGTTCTCAGTAAGATCAAGTGGGCCTCTAGCATGTTATATCCAAATCTATCTATCCCAATCTATCTAAATCCCACTGCTTAAGCCGCCAGTGTAAGGGCGCGAAATTTTGCACTCCCTTATAATGAAGATAATCTATCTATATATCACCGCATTAGCCACCAGTGTCGTGCTGACAATTTAGCACTCATAGGATTTATGGAATTTCACACCTCTGTAACACCCGTGTATGGGCGGTACTTTGAATGAATTTATTCGATGTTTACTGGTTACTACCGTAGAAGATATCCTAGAGTATTAAGAAGGCCTTGTTATTTGATTGACACTAGGAAGAAATAACTGCAAGTAGTAGTAGAATTAATTTGGTATGCTGCCACCACCCAGCGATTGCCGGGGAAAAAAGTATTAAAAGATATTAGTCCCGTACAGTGAAAGAGGGAACAATGAGGCCTAGGACAGTAAACAGGGTAGTGTGAGAAAAATATATGAGAGCGTGGATTTTATAGATAATAACATGCCTTGCGGGCCACTCAACCTCATGCTCAACTTCCCAGAGGAATTTATACCAAACACATACGAAAAGTATAATTAACTATATTACTATCCTTAATTTACATAAAAAAGAAATAACCTTCAAACAAGAAATAGTTACTGGAACATAGTAATACTTCAGTCTCTGATACCACCAGATTATCTGAGAGAATTAATACTCTCTTCTCCACAGATTATAAATCAGCTGACTCACATATCACGATACAAACGTGATTATACGAGAGAATACCACCACAGAAGTACCTTGGGCTTTACGCTCAACAAGATGTTGATTATACTGCTCACAGAAGAACTACTCGCCCGATACATACATACATTCATTAAGAATACACTCGACTCGACCTCTTAACTCGACACGAGGTACACATGTGAAAAAGAAAATTACAAACTCAGGAGAGACTTACATAAACCACGGTCTCAAAAGGACTCGTAGTATTTCCCAGGTTTACAACGTGTTACAAGGTTTACTCTAGGTTAATCTAATCACCCCTATTATCCATGGGTTTTCACTATCTATCTATCTATCTATTGCCTGACGCCATAATCCCGTAAGGGGTGGCCATTCGACTCTGAGTTATTTGTTTTACGGGGAGGGGCACTAACCCTCCACCAACCCACTTGTTGATACATAGGGAGCACGTATGGTTTGGCTATATGGTTACCACCCAGCGTTGTAAATGGTTTCTTGGCTTACAGGAAACCATTTGGCTTGTCACTCAATGTAAACTCACCTGTAAAGGAAAGAAAAGCAATAAGAAGTGACAGGAAAGATGGGAGAAACAGGAAGAGAGGAGGGCAGGCACAGAAAAATAATAATAAAGGGTAAGGAAGAAGTAGGCAGCACTACATCAAGTTAGTGGATGATGGTTTTCACAATATGACATATCTATGTAAAAATTATCAGATGCCCAAGAATATTTTAATATATATTGTCACAGCGCTTGCAATACTCTGCATGATAGAGAGATACAACACTCCGCATCTCACTCGCTTTTTACCAGAATATTACACTTTATGAATAAGGGCTTTACTAAGTGGACCATACGACATCATATTCGACAACTGTGTATAAGAAATGAACTAAGAGGAAATGTGTAAGGGCATTGGCATTTAGGACTGCGAGACATTACGCAGACAGCAGTCCCGACTTGATGACGCCACACCAAATCTGTGGAACGTCCGTCTAGTATGAAATCTCAGCTCGAAGTCATATAAAGGTATTGGGAAATATTATCAGACAACTTACTTTATACATAGTTAGAATGAAAACTAATGATTGTGACGTATGGGGGAAAATCCAGTGCATTTACTCAAGACCATACCTGTGGAACGTCCGTCTAGTATGAAATCTCAGCTCGAAGTGACGGCTTGCGGCCAGGACGCTCCGGGATTCCCGCAATGTTCTTACAACCGGTTCTGGCTTCGACTAATTACTCTACAGTTAACTTATTATACAATCGTCCAGGAATTTGCAACAAGGAATTTTCACTCTCTTCTACTTAGACAAAATGACTTATGATGATTTAAATTTTGTGGCAATAACATGGGTCTAACAGTTTAAACGACGCCTAAACTCACACGTTGATATAATTAATACCAGGCGTCGCCTTTGTTCTGGCCTACGTGATCTAGCGACAGTGAAAAATAAATTAATTTCGCGGCTATCAATGACCATAATCAATAATCAGACTTTATCTAAGCTCTTAGACATTGTTATTTAGTACAGCAAGATGATAAACACAAACTCAACTACAAAATTCTGAACTCCAAGTGTAAATACAACTCATCATGAATTTTAATCTCGAATCAACTTTCTTCGCCTCTTTATCAAAAACAGACATGAATTTGCGCATCCAACCCGCTCACACGGTCTTACATGTTAACAATATTACTCCCCTACTACACTTTAACTAAGATCAAGCCCAAAAAATGAATTACAAGGTCCACTTCCCATACATTGCATCATCTAAACAGGGTCCAGAACTACACTTACACCATACATAAACTAACATAAATTACACATATATTACACTTACACTATACTTATACTAACTTATATTACACTTATATTACTTATATTATACTTATGTTACATACAAAATTACAGCATTACACGGGTTCATCCTCCAGAAAAAAAAATTTAAACATCATAAGTCTTCATACAATACATTCTTCTACACTTCCTAGAGACCTGTGTGCAGACAGGACAGACTTACCCAACTTGACTGTGAATTACTTTATGAACTCCAGATTAAGACAGTGCTCTCACTATCTGATATTCCCATAAGTGGCACCTGTCGGTCCACGAATAATATTCATACCCCAGGGGGTCACTTCTCTGTCACCAATTTAACTCCCGAATATTCAGTAGAAAAATGTGCTCCAGTCAACCTCCTGCCTGAATGATAACATGGTCGTCTCACCTGGACAAACCTGTACTCTCGCTGCTAGGATCGTCCCAGGGGCACTTCACATGCATGCATTCAACCCACTACCATATTTACGCTCCCCATTCATACTTCCTTGTGCTTCCCAGCTCTCCACCTAGTAACTGACGAGCGCCTGTCAGGTCCTGAAGTCACTTTTACACCCTAGGCCGTGCTGGCTGTAGGTTGAGGGAGTTCTGCATATTTCCTTTGAATTAAAGCAACATAATATTTCCACTGAACTAGGCTACGCCCATGACACACACTCCGATTAACCACAAACACGAGATTAAATTCTCTCTGTACTCTCGAACTAACACAGTCAATAGTCAGACAGTCCGACCCGCACACACTTCCCTATCCAGCTCTTAACTAAATATTACCATAACCATCTTAACAACACTTCATCACACTACAGCACTTTAACATTCCTCAATTAGTCTGCGTGGAGGTCATCTTTCACGTGGTGGTAATTGTTCGTCCTCTGGATCAGGTATGAACGCTTCATCCAGGGGTTCTAAAAGCCACTCTTCCCCTCCATAATAGGGTTTTACTTGTCCGGCAGCTCTTTGCAACACTTTCCCTGTGAATACATTTTCTACCACATACACGCTACCTTCTCTTAACACTTTCACCACACGATACGGACCATCCCACTTCACGTTAAGTTTGCGACACATGCCAGGAATCACTGTTTCTTTCTTGACCCATACAAGGGTACCAACTTCAACTACTTGATTTTTCCGCCTTCTATTGGCTACGTCTCGGTACCTTCTCGACATTTTCCGGTGAGTGTCCCGTATAAGGGCATGAGCTGTGGTGATCTCGTCCTCCTCACCATCGACTGAGGGTAATGATACACTGACTAGTCTGGGAGGGTGGCGAGAAAAGAAGGCGAAGTACGGCTGCTGACCCGTTGATGTATGCACCGCCTGGTTCATGGCGATATGACAAGACTGGAGCAACTGCGGCCATCGGAGAGGGTGGCCCTGACATAAAGCGGAGAGGACGGATTTCAGGGTCCTGTGCATCCTCTCTGTCACTCCATTTCCTTGAGGATGATAGGGGGTCGTATAGTACAAAGTGATTTGGTGTCACTGGCAAAACCGCTGGAACTCTTGACTGGTGAACTCTCCTCCGTTATCCAGGACTATTCCACAGGGAGTGCCATAATCTGCCACATACTGCCCTAGCTTGTCTGTGATTTGTGTGGTCTGTTTAGTTGTAAGGGGGAAAAACCTGACAAAACGACTATAATGGTCCACTACAGTAAGCACATAACGATAACCCTGGGTTCCAGCAACCATGTCTGTGAGATCTATACCAATCCTCTCCAGTGGTTTACTCACTGGAGGTAATTCTTTCCACTGTTGCTGCAATCCAGTGTTCTGCTTAAACCTTTGACAAGTTACACACTTTTTAACATATTCACAAACATCCACTTTAAGGTTTTGCCAATAATACAGTTCTTCCGCTTTCTTAATAGTTTTCTTCTGCCCTAGATGTCCTGTCAATTCATGGGCGTGTTGCAATGCCTGAACAACTAAAGTACGAGGAACTATGAGACTATAATGAAGACTACCGTCTGCCTTTACACGAACATAATACAATATTTCTTCTACCAAGGCAAACTGATCTAAAGTATTCTTTGGCAGTCTTTTAGTGGGAATCCTACCACCTTCTAAATACTGCGCAAGTTCTGCCCATACTGGTTCTACTCTCTGGCGATCTCTCATCTGTTCTCGGTTCAACCCAAGCCATGTGGCTTCAGGCGATCGGACTACCACTCGAACTGGGCGTGACAACTGATCCACAACAAAATTATCTTTACCTTTTAGATATTGTATATCATAATTGTACTCTCTCATTTCCAGAATCCAGCGGTTCATTCTTGGTGATTTAGTCCTGCGTTTGAATATGCTGGTCAGTGGTTGGTGATCTGTGACCACTGTGAACTGTGTACCCCGTAAGTAATGGTGATAATTTCGACATGCAAGAACTATTGCTAGAGCCTCTTTATCGGTGGTTGAATAGCGAGACTCGCAAGGGGTCAGTTTTTTTTAGAAATACCCGATTGGCTTATTGGTACCGTCAGCTTGTACTTGACTAAGAACTCCCCCAATGTGGGTGTTACTTGCATCCGTAGTAAGAATGAATGGCTGATCTACTTTAGCTCCAACTAAAACAGGGGCATTGGTAAGGCAAGATTTAAGATGTTCAAATGCTTTCTGACATTCGCCCGTCCAGAGAAAAGTGGTTCTTGATTTTGTCAGATTAGTGAGTGGTGTAGCTATGCGTGTGAACGATGGTACATGTTTTCTATAGAATCCACACATTCAAAGAAATCGTCTCACTTTTTCCACAGTGGTGGGTGGCTTCATTTTAACTATGGCCTCTATATTCTTTGGATCAGGTTTACTACCTTCTGCCGAAATCTGGTGACCTAGGAAAGTCACTTCTTTACATCCAAATTCACACTTACTGAGATTT
The DNA here is from genome assembly GCA_018397915.1 of Birgus latro. Classification (NCBI taxonomy): domain Eukaryota; kingdom Metazoa; phylum Arthropoda; class Malacostraca; order Decapoda; family Coenobitidae; genus Birgus; species Birgus latro. The sequence continues at coordinate 9,267 of JAGKTI010041818.1, forward strand.
AGCTTTACATACTAGCAAGCAGTTCAGAAAGTTGTCTTAAGCGATCCAATAGGGTAGGAAAACTTGGAGCCCATAAGATCAAGTTATCTAGGTAATTTTTAACCCAACCTTTCTGTAGAAGAGGTGTTAGCAAATTGACCATTTGGCGTGAGAAGATGGCTGGAGAACAGTTAAGTCCAAAGGGAAGACGACGAAAACGATAGAGAGCCACACCATCGCTGAAAGTAGTCAGATCTTGACTCTCCTCATCTAATAAAATCTGAAAATATGCGTCTCGCATGTCCAAAGTGACATAATATTGATGTCCAGTGGCTTGGTCCACTAATTCATCTAGCCGCGGAAGTGGATAGACATCGGCTGCGAGATGCCGGTTTACATGGCGGTAATCGAGGCACATTCATTTACTCCCATCGGGTTTATTAACCAAAACAATAGGTGATAACCAGGCTGCTGTGGATCTTTCAATGATCTCTCTATCCTCCATATCCTTCAACATGTCAGTGATAATTTGTTTTGCCTGAACAGGATAGCGATACATTGGGCCTCGACTGGGCTGAGGATTTTCGACTTTAATATGAGCTGGAGGACCCTTGATCAGACCTAATTCTCCTTGGTCTAGGAAGAATAGAGGGTCATACTTTAGAATTAATTCAGTTAGTTCTTTTCGCTGGTCATCAGTGAGTTGTTGCCATTTCTGTTCATCAATTAAAGCTTTCAATTTCTGACTATGGGTACCCTTTTGCTCGATGTGATCATTCTCGGGTAGAAGGTCATTTCGTATTTTAGTGATGTTAACTTTGTCAGAGACTGGGCTAGTCACTCTCTCATACGAACCGATGATTGTTCCTTTTCTCAACACCTTCACCTTTTTAGTGGGGTTAATCAGTGGAACGTAGATGTTGTTTGACTCGTTTACTTGGACCAAATAA
>JAGKTI010041819.1:0-10194 GCA_018397915.1 Birgus latro
TGTGTGTGTGTGTGTGTGTGTTTTACTTAATTAGTTGCCTACTCTATGTTGTTGGCTTTTAGTCAGAACTAAAATTTTAGTATAGCATTTGTGGTTATTTTTCTGTGTTCCATACGACATTATTGTTTAAATGAACTTTTTTTTATACGACATTATTGTTTAAATGAACTTCTTTTTTTTAATTTAAGGTCGGACACGCATACGGAGCCACATTTCATACGGATGAATGGCAGGCAGTGCTAACATTGTGTTTCCTGTAGAAATATTTGCGATTTGATTGTGTAGGAGATTTTAATGTTGACCTTTTTTGGGCGGATACTAAACACCTTAAAACACCGAAACCTACTCTGATGAGAAATTCGTACTTCATGCCAGCGTATATGAAACAACAAAGGAAATACTGCCAGAGGCTACTATGCAGGCTACATATGCCAGTAATACAAAGTGCTGCCACACTGGTAGTGTAGGTGTGGCGGGAGTGAGGGCTATTGTGATTGGATCCATGCTCCGATAGGTCACGGTAAGATCAGCCACTCCTAGACTTCTGTTCTTCTGGCTAAACGAAGTAGGCCTGTGAGAGGCTTGGGTGAAGAAAATGTCAAGAAGCCACGCCTTTTGGCAAGGTAGTTCCTCCCATTTGTAATATTTTATTTATACTGAAAATATACCTTAAAATTCTTCTTGAAGAAATGGTACCTTTTACCCTTAGTAACTTTTGACGAATAAGGAAAGGTAATACCGAACGCGGAAAAATTTAGCTGAGAATGTTCTTATTTTTACGGAACTGTCGTAACCTCATTGGCTTTTCTTAAGTGTATCTGAAACAAAATATGTACAGTCACGCCCCCTAATTTAGACCCACCCCGAGCCAAGCCCAGAGCTGAGGGAGGCAGTAGCCACGGCTCTTAAACGAACGCGCTTATTTATTAAGAGAAATAATATGTTCAGGTCTTACCTTTTTTTATGCCCTATGTTTTCCCAAATCTACTGTCTAATACCGTCCAGCATTGTCCTCTTCAGTAAATGATTGTTTCATAAGAGGTGAGGGTGGAAAGGAATGCGGTAAGGTAGAGAATGAATGTTGGATGCAAGAGGGAACGGGGGGGGGGGGTTGAGGGGTGATGTGGGGAGGGGGGATTGAGGGGTGATGTGGGGTGGGGGGCTAGTAAACACGTTCGTTTAAGAGCCGTGGCTACTGCCTTCCTCAGCTCTGGGCTTGCCTCGGGGTGGGTCCAAATTAGGGAGCGTGACTGTACAGCCGCGTTCAGGAGAAACTATACACATCTACTCTTTTTGTGTGCAATGGTATCCATTATTGGTAATTTTTGGAACTAATTCCCTCACTTATTGGCGTATTAATGACCAGTGCACCAGGCAGTATGAAACGGTTCCACATCTCACCAGTAGGAGACTCTACGATAGACAGTGTGAACAGATGTGTATCCCTACTTGTGAACGCGGCTGTACGTGCCTTTCACTTGTGAAAATGATCAGATAGTTCGGAGACGAAAATGGTGGGCGAATTCGAGTGTTTGGCTGGTGTTCACCGGGTACCCTGTTGGTAGTCCTCTATTTCTATTCTTTTCCCTTTTCAGGCATCTTTCTGTCCCAGCATATTATATGAAATATGGTTAGAACTGCGATTTTACGACTAGGTAAAACATCGTTCTTGGGACAATTACGGCGACAGTTCTCAGTGATTTGCAAAGCATCTTGTAAGGTGACAGAGGACAAGTTTGGTCCTTTTGGAACAATAATTTATGCATCCAGTTTGGAATTTTTGGTTAATTTCCTGCGATGGTGACTTTTTTTTTATGGGACGAGAATTTTATTCGGCCTAGAAAGAACGCTTAGGACTGAGGAGGTTAAATATGCAGTTGCTGCGACGACTTGGTCTCTTTCCTTTCCCAGACCTCTCTTTAAAGTGTTTATGGTGTGGCCAGGGTTCGGGTTGGTGAGGTATATTGTACTTACAGGAAGCGGACAATGTGTGGCCAGCCCATCACGTGACAACACTTCCTTCCCTCTCATCACACGAGTCTTCATCACCAGCCTCCATCCATAACTCACTAACCTCACAATACAGGACGCCTCTTCCTTCCTCACTCCTTTCCGTCCCATCATAGCAGTGCCATCATAGTACTCTCCACACATTCTCGCACAGCAAACTATTCCTTTCATAATGCTTTTCTCAGTCTCTCCCGTCAAATAATGTATTTCATCATATTTCTCCGATTCTCTGCTCTTTCACTTCCATTACATTCATCCCTTCCTCACTCCCTCCCCACCTGTAGCTACTTCCCTCTCCTCCCTACTCACCTCTTCTTACAACCGCTTTCCTCTTTTTACATCCTCTATCACTGTACTAACCATGTTACATCACTCCCTTCCCCCTCATTGTTCCTCATCCTACCTCACTCCACTCCTCTCACTTACCATTCCTCACTTGTGGTAGGTGCTGGCCACCATTATCCACTCACTGGATGTAGTGCTGTCTATTTCTTTCTTCCCCTTTTTCATTGTATCTGTCTGACCTTTCTTCCTACTTCTCCCTTTTCTTTCTCTCACTTTTATTACTGATGTCAGGACACTGAAATATCTTAACACACTACATAATAGCCAGTGGCATATATACTGTTAATATGTAATACAGAGGTTTGAAGAAAGTCGTGCCTAAGCTCGAGAGATCTGGAGGAAACAGCAATACAGATTCTAACAAGGGAATTTCGCACATAACACAATATGACATCGGATGGAAAACTCCACAGTCGTGGAAAGTTTCTCACATACGCACGTGCCCTCACACATGACCCAGCCAGTCATATACAGAGGAAATCTGAAAGACATAGCAGAAGGTGTTAGGAGAGAGAAGAGGCAGGTGGGAAAGGCAGGGACAGTGGACATGGAGTTAGCTAGCATAAACCCCTCTCGCCTCAGTACTGCTGTTGTGAAGAGAACTTCCCCTGGAGAATAAAACTGCAGTCAAACCCCAGACTCATCTTTGTCTTTCCCCTGCCATCCACGACAAGAACAATTTGAATATTCTGTCCTCTTAAAATTCCTACAATCTAACACATTTTTGGAAACGCTCGGCGACGGATACGATACTCTTCAATCAACTTCAGGCGATTCTACACGGAGTGACAAACCTAATTGTTTCATGTAACCCAGGAAACTATTTACAGTGCTGGATGGTAACCATATAACCAAAGTATGGTGTGGAGTGGAGCATGCTATGGTGCCCCGGCTAACTGAATGGATAGACACATCCATCCAGGAACCTCTATCCAGGAACCTCCACACTATTCCCCGTGCGTTGCTGTAAGTGAACTTTGGTTCACTGCTCGGGACTGCCCTGCAGGGGCAGTTGTTTGCTTGCGGTTGATGTGTCTGCTCGGCCTGACAGACTGGGTTGATCAACAAGAACCCTTTCTCACACTCCACTTTCTCCCTTATCGTGTCACTCCTTCCTCATAACCCCAACCCTTCTTCACCACCCCCTCACCGTCGTACTCCTTCCTCATAATCCTACCCTTTTTCACCAACCTCTCATCGCTTATACTCTTCCTCACTATCCCCTCATCACATCTACCCTTCCTCATTATCTTCCACTTCACTTCTACCCTTCCCAAAGATTCATTTACTCCCTCATCACTCGAATCCATCCTCACTGTTCAGTTCCTTTCCTCATTACCTCTACCCTTCTCACTGTACAATAGTATACCCCTCCCCCTCATCACCTCACTCTTCACCAACCATGTTACATTTCTCCTCTTATCACCCTCACCCTTACCAGGCATACTAGCCTTCTTGCCCATCACCCCTACCCATCACCAATCATACTACGGTACCTTTCTCCCACTCCCCACTGTCCCCGCTGCGCATGGTGGCAGAGCAACGCGTGGGGTCATATGTGGGTTAACTGTACCCTCGCATGCGGGTGTAGTGTCATGCAACCTGCCCTTTCCCCTGTGGTGGGAAGAGCACCACACAACTGTTGTAATTAGGCAGGTTAGGGACTGACATAACATGACAGCGAGCAATACACCGTTATCATTACACCTGCCCCAAACAGTATAACTGCGACATATTGTTTTACATAACATCGCTTGACATACAGTTCCACATTTTACAAGAACAGTTGGTCACAATATTTCAGGTACTCAGTTTCAGCTAACGCCAGGCAATGTTATTTAGCTGACTGATGTGCTTTGAGTTTTGGACACATTATTAAACTGGAGGTCGGAAGGGTGTAGACAAAGCCCTAAAATAGGAGGATCATTTCAAAACACCTGTGAAGATAGGATAAGCATCGACTAAATTCCATTATATATACCGTATTCAACAGCGAGCTAGAAAGGTCAAATTTATCTTTTTTGCCATCAGGTGTTTCACCGCTGATGTAAAAAAAAAAAAAAAATGAGGCGGGGGGGCCTTTCTCTTTACGATCTCCGATTTAATCCCTTCAGTCCAATGACGTATTTTGTTTTCGAAATCGTTCTATCACCAGCCTGTGTTATACAGCTTAGGACAGCTATAGCAGTGAAGGGGTTAATTTAGCCTATACAGTATTTAACTCATTCACTTAATGAGTTTCTCCTGAGCTGAATAAAAACGTGTGGCAATACACTGCATGACCGGATTGAAAGGGTTAATAATAAATCCATCATATTCGTTGGGACAGGAGATTTCGTAGCACCTCTTCATTACCGATTTATTCTCAGACAAGGAGGGTATGTTTTCACCCATGTTCGTTTGTTTGTTTGGTAGGTTTTTTCTTTTCTTAGTTTTTGTCAGCAGGATAACTCGAAAAGTAAAAGAGATATTTGGACCACATTTGGTGGGTGGATAGCCCATGTCCCAGGGAACAATAGATTGACTTTGGGATCGATCCGGTTCGTATTACAAATTCTGGATCCCGAAAACTTTTTTTTTTGTGAAACCCTAATCAGTGATGGGAACCCTAGCCCATTATGAAGTGTAGTTTGGAAATTACGTTGCCCATGTCGGAGAGATGCATTCCACTGAGTGTCCCTCTAGTGTCTCATGTAGCATCTTAATATTGGCACTGCTGTGTTATTTAGCAGTTTTCCTACTGTCGACTTACAATAGTTTGCGTAACACATAAGATATTAACCACTTTTTATTACCTCCGCCAGCGAAGTTGAAGGAGCTTATGTATTCACCGGTGTTTGTCTGTCTGTCTGTCTGTCTGTCTTTCTTTCTTTCTCTGTTTGTCCAGACGATATCTCCAAAAATTCTCAATGAATTTCAATTAAATTTTGGCCATGGGCCAAGGAAAAAGTTATTAATTCGGATCCGGATCATCCCGTATAAGATCTCCAAAAATTTTCAGTGAATTTCAATGAAATTTTGTGGGAGGGTGGGTCATGGGCCAAGAAAGAACTGATTAAATCTGAGGGCGGATCCGGATCCGGATCTTTTTTAATGACAATGGCGTTGGCGGAGGTATGAGCTCGTTGAGTGCTGTCTAGTTTAAAATTGTTGTTGCCTCTAGACAGCTTCTTTCAGTTTAGGAGAGACTTTTCGAATTGGAGAAGAGAGATTTTGCATTCAGTAACTGTTGCAGTACCCGGGGGCTGCTCTGGGCTGGATGAAATTGTCATGTGATAATAAGGTTATACATAAGAAAAGATGCCATCGTAGTGAAGAGGTTAAGGTATAATGTGCAGAATAGATCAGTTAGGGAGAGGTGTGAGAGGTGTTGCGATATTTCCAAATTCAACTAGAAAACGACTCCTCAGGGTCGTATCAAGGTAAGATACTGAATAATCCAACAGAACGGTGGAGGTTAAGCCATAGCGGTGGTGGTGGTTGTGGTGGAGGAGTGTAAGTCTAGTGGTGGTGGTGGAGGGTCTTGGGTCACGAATAGTTTCCACAGTGAAGGGAGGCAGGTTCCCGCAGCCCCTCTCTGTCAACAATCAGTTTTATGACGTACTTAGTAAATTGTTCTACGAATTTCATATCTTATATTGCACGGAACATACAGTGGTGCCTGAACGTTTTCATTGAAGGTTAGTGTGTGATTAGGATCTTGCTAAAGCGCTAGAAGAATGATTTGATACACAAACTTTCAGGAATTTTCGATGCGGTAACAGAGTTCTGTAAGTATTCACATAACTTGCCGGATTTTTTTTTTCTTATACAGGTCTGGTAGTGTGAACACCAGCAATTATTTCTTTTTATTTCCATTGTCGAGTTTTGACAAGCTGATTACATAATTGTGCATATAATACGTTATCAGGCATACTCTGATTAAAGAACAAATTTTGATTCAAACTAAATGATAGCGATTTTGCTTTAAGTATGTAGGCTAGTTTATCTTTTATAAGAATTTTTTTTTCTCTGAAAGACGACACAAACTCTCACAATATAATATAGATTAATAGGTTCAGTTCAACATTCTGTTGTAATTGTTTCTTGGTAGTAGAGGAGGGAAGGTAATGGTGGACCTGAACACTGGTATTCTACATGTGATCCATTGATGCCAAGCCGCCTCACACTCCCCACTAGCCTGCACGTGGCTGGTTGTCAATGAAAAAGTAGTCATAAAGGCAAACACTGTATTTGTGTGTACCCATGAATATTTATGCTGTATTTTCCGAGAGAGAGACGGAGAGGTCAGAACAAGAAGAAACTAATGGTAAGGGAAGGTGAAAGATAGAACGCTTGATAAATGAAGTGTGTAGATGATACTGTTTTGCTTGCTGACTGCTAAAAGGGACCTTCAACAGAATCTCCATAAAAATGAGGATGGTACTGATATGGTAGACATGCAATGGTGTAGCGAGCAATGTCTGTATGAAAATAGCGTTATGAGGCTGAACAAGAGTATTATAGATATGATAGGGAGATGCTGGTGCATGGAATAAGGTAGGAGTGGGTTGGCGTGAGGTAGGTGTGATGGGCTATGAGACAGGGGTGGTGTGAGGCAGGGATGAAATTAGGTATGGGGCGGATAAGGTGTGAAGTGAGGGTGGGAGTCATAATCAAGTTTGTAGGGGTACTTGAGGAGGGATGAAGTGAGGTCGGTAGGGATGATGGTAGCAGTGGTGGTGATGTAGGTAGGGGTGGGTAAGGGGGTGTGAAGTGGTGGTGGTGGTGGTGGTGGTGGTGGTGGCGGCGGCGGTCGTCGTCGTAGGAAGGGCTAGGTAAGGAGGGGTAAAGTGAGGTAAGTGGGGATCGTAGTGGTGGTGAGGTAGGCAGGGGTGAGTAAGGAGGAGGGGTGGGTAAGGAAGGGCGAAGGAGTAGGGATGGTTGGGGTGGTGGTGATGGTGAGATAGGCAGGGGTGGGTATGGAGGGGTGAATTGATGTTGGTGAGGTAGGCAGGACTGGGTAAGCAGGGTTGAAGTGAGGTAGGCAAGGGTGGTGGTAGTGGTGAGGTAGGCAGGGGTGGGTAAGTAGGGGTCCAGTGAGGTAGGTGGTGGTAGTGAGGTAGGCAGGGCTGGGTAATGATGGGTGAAGTGAGGTAGGTAAGGGTGTGATGGTGGTGAGGTAGGTAGGAGTGAGAAAGGAGGTAAGTGGTAGTGGTAAGGTAGGCAGGGGTTGATAAGCAGGGGTGAAGTGAGGTAGGTAAGGATGGTAGTGGTGGTGAGGTATGCAGGTGTGGATAAGGAGGGGTGAAGTGAGAGGCAGGGGAGGTGGCGGTGGTGGTGGTGGTGGTGAGGGAGGCGCCGGTGTGACCCTGCCAGCCCGCTATTGATCCTCCTACGGGCTCGTCTGGAACCGCCTCTCACGCGCTGCTGCTGATGCTGATGTGCTGTGGCCTAGTTGTTAATGTGGGTGTGGGTGTGGTTGTGGGGTTGGCAGTAGTGGTAGTAACTGTGGGGGTATTGATGGTTGTGGTTGTGGTAGCGTTGTTGGTGACTGGTTGATGTGGTAGACGTCGTTTGTGACTGGTTGTTGTTGTAGTCGTTGTCTGGTCTTGGTTGTGGTTATGGAGTTGGTAACAGTGGCTGTAGTTCTGGTGGTTGTTGGGGCGATAACAGCGCTATGGTTGTGGATTGGGATGTACATGGTGGGTTTGATATTGCCTAATTAGCCACACTGAAGTCGTAGCTGTTGTGATCGAGGCCGTATCTCTGTATGTATATTAACAAAATAGTTCGTGAATGCCTGATCCGGCTTCGATCAGAGTTGACGCATACACCATGTATAGATCTGCAGTGATGCAATGTTGATGCAGATCAGCCTAACGTCAGTCATGTGTCAGGGTTTGGCGTTATCTTAGGAATGCCTGACCCCAATGAGATCAAACCTGGCTCATACACTGTTGTGTGGAGATGGGAAGAATTTTTTGATTTTGGTGGGAATGGATCAAAGGATGTGGCGTCGCTGTGCTCTTCTGATGCAGTTATGGTTGTCTCTGTATATGTTATTGTGATTAGATGAGTTGTGGTTGTGATGCCACGTGATTATTATTGTGGCAGTGGTGATTCTTTTATGCTAATCTACTGCCGCTTTTTTAGGATTAAATTCGATTGTAGCTGTGATCAGGGATGTACAGCAGGAACTCCTAACCTACGCAGGCCGAGGATATAATTTTATTTTATTTTTGCTGTCTCCTGACGGTTTAATTCAGCTAGAAATAGAATATTCGAGCTCGGGATGGAGATTAGGTGTAACCATCATCGAGCCCATCACTACTACAGGTCTCTCCTAAACTGAATAAAATCATCGTAAGATAGAAAGAGTACATTAAAAAATGTCCTCGTGCTGAAAGAATTAAGTGTGCTATCAAAGCGCTGCTGCAGTTTTGATCTTTTGATGTACGGAAGAGTTGTATTTTTATTTATCAGTACTAATTGTACTACAGTTATAATATTGAGATTATGGTGATGGCATTATGAGTGTTAACGACACGCCGCAATGTAATTTCTACTAAATGATTAAGCCTTGGGTTTATGTTGGGAGTAGTTGTTATTCTGGGAGTTCCGGTAATTGTTTTTAGTGATGGTATTTGGGGCATGTGGTACAGCATTTCAGCTAGAAACTCTCATATTAAAACAGGTGTATTTTCATGTGTTTGTCCTTTAAATAGATTCACATAAAGTCCGTGTCTGTCATGCATGATTGATCCACTCAAGGGCCGGGCCTCTCCACGAGGGAAGGATAAGCCATATCCCACTATGCTGACTCAAGGTTTGGTAAATGGATTGACTGACGCGATACTCTACCGGCCGTGTGTCCACGTTCGTAAAGTTTTGCGGGATATTTTCTAATGCAATGTGTTTCAGCATTGGTGATCGGAGCGTTTGTAATTGTACTGGTGGTGGGTGGCGTGCATGGGTTCTCAGCTATGGGTAAACAGAGGAAGGACATGAATAATTAATGAAAACTTGAAAATGATAAATGAAACTACATGAAATAAACATATAAGGTTAAATTAATTCACAGAAGAAGAGGTGGCCTTACATACTGTATTTAATAATACTCGTACTTAGTCTGTGAGATATTTCTTACTTTTTTCTTTTTCTTTTTTTGGCTACACATGGCGTGTAACTGTTGATTAAAAATTGTATTCCTTCACTTTTTCACAATTTTTTATAACTCGAATATTTGCATCAGCAATAACTTATTTACGTTTTTATGTTGTGTGTATGTTTATCTGAGGAAGGAAGGTAAATGACTGGTCACTCACCCTCAATGGTATAAGCAGCAGAAAAAAGAGTTAGCGCAGAAAAAAAGAGTTAGAACCCCTGTTATAGAGGTAGTGAGGGTTATGGTACTTTGGTGGGTATGAGGGTTGTTGTGGTAGTGATGGCGTGATGGTTAGGAGCGTTTTGTGGCCAGGACGGTAATTGTGGTGGGAATGAGAGACTGGTTTTGTGGTTATGGAGGTTTTATGGCAGTTGTTCCGGTTATTGGAGGGTAGTTTGTGATTATTGTGGTTATATGGTAGTTGTGTTGGTTATGAGAGTGGTTTGATGATTTGGTTGTTGTATGGTAATTGTGGTGGTCATTGGAGGGTGGTTTGGTGGTTATGATGGTTTTATGGCAATTGTGTTGCTTATGGGAGGGTGGTTAAGGTGGTTTTATGGTAATTGTGTTGGTTGTGGGAGAGTGGTTTGGTGATTTTTATGGTTTTATGGTAATTGTGTTGGTTATGGGAGAGTGGTTTGGTGGTTTTTATGGTTTTATGGTAATTGTGTTGGTTATGGGAGAGTGGTTTG